>CM038471.1:780254-917205 GCA_021464415.1 Lonicera japonica | reverse complement strand
CCTCAACTGGGGTGACCTGAGCCATCTTCATCGCTGGTGTTCTCACGAGATCAACCGGTCATTCTTGCTTGGTCTTGCTGAGTTTTGGGATCGTAAGGACCATTACTTTCCCATCGGGTTAGATGTGTTATGATCGACGATTGAGGAATTCACACTACTGATGCGCCAGGATGTTTCATGGCCGCTGGCGTCCTTGCGAGATGTTAAGAGCCCTCGAGTTATGTTGGCCGAGCTACTGGGTTTAAGGGAGAGCGAGTGCCGGCCTATGATAGTAGACGGACGGCTCCACCTACGTCACTTAGCAGATTTTTTCATTCATTAAGGTGATGACCTGGCTTACTATTCAGGTCGAACTTCTGCTTGTATGATTTTTGCTTTCTCTCAAATGCTTTTGGTTACCAACGATGCTATCCTGGTAGACCCCTTGTTTATTCGGGTCATAGCTGAGGCCAGACGTGGTCATTTAGTGACTCCTATTTTGTTGGCAGAGACACTAAGTGGTTTAGATGCCTTAGTTCAGTCTCGGATTGGCCATTTTTGAGGTAGTCCATACTCGCTATATATGTGGGTTACTGAGAGGTTTTGATATCTGGAGCCTCGTTTACCCTGGGATTCTCGAGACTTCTTTCTTCGTCCTGATTATGCTCTGATTCATCGTTTGCCATCATATGATTGGGCTGTTCGTTTTTCTGAGTCATCTTCTTCGATTTGTTGGGAGATCCCCTAGTGGCGCATGAGGACTATGATTGTGAGTATAGGTGGGCAGAACTACCTTCGGTTTTATCGTTTGAGAGAGACATCATTCTATATTCCCGGGTGTTTGACGAGACAGTTTGGTGTTCCTCTGAGTATACCCTTTCCATTAAGAGATTTTTCTTCGGTTGCTCTTCCCATTACCCTGAGGTTGGAGACTACTCTACGAGGTCTATAGTCTACCCGTTACACTCGACGATTCCATGGAGCAGAGGTTAGCATTACCCAGGCGACTCATTCTGATGTTGTGTTGCATATTTGGCGTCGGGTTTGTCAGACCATCGAGCATGAGCCTATGATGATGAGATGATTTTGGTTCGCGGATTCACGAGTGACAGATGAGACGATTCTTGCTTCATATCATGCCATGGAGCGATAGTGGATCTTATATTCTGCGACTGACTGATGGGTTTGGTGGTCGTTGGTTAGGTTTGATGGATGGCTTCTTTATAAAAGCGTTTTTGGGTTTAGGTAGGTAGGTGAAATGTATAGGGAAAGTATGTAGGAAATGATGTAGGTATGTTTTGTATGAAAGAACTTTGGTTATATATGGAAAATCTTTTTCTGCTCCTTTTGCCTTCAAACGAATGAATGTTATTATAAAGAATAGACGGGGCCTGAAATTTTAATTCAGGTTGCCTACGTTTCCCCAGATGACGTATTTTTTTCGGGGCTCAGGTTTTCGTAGTTCATGCATATAACCTTACTGATAATACTTCTTCAATCGGTCGAGGTTGACTGGTGATTTTAATTCTTGACCATCAATGTCAGTAAGGAGAACGACACCCCCGGATAGTATTTTAGTAACAATGTAAGGGCCTGTCCATTTTGGCGAGAATTTTTCTCATGGGTCTCGAGTTGGTTCACGAATTTCTTTGAGTACTAAGTCTCCTACTATGATGCTTCTAGCTCGAATTTTCTTATTAAAGGCTTTTGCAACACGCTTTTGGTACCCTTGATGTTGATATGAAACTCTTAATCGGTTTTCATCGATCATTGCCAATTCCTCATATCGAGCCTTTATCCAATCACTTTCATTGACTTGGTTTTCCAAGATAACCCATAAAAAAGGTATTTCCATTTCCACTGGTAAAACCGCTTCCATTCCGTATGTGAGGGAGAAAGGTGTTGACCCCGTAGAAACTCTCTCAGTAGTTCGATACCCCCAGAGTGCATATGGGAGTTTTTCGGGCCAATCTCTGCCGAATTTTACCATCTTACTAATGATGTTCTTTAAATTCTTGTTAGCAGCTTCAACAGCCTCATTGGTTTGTGGGCGGTATGGAGAGGATTTGTGGCGTTTGATTCTATATTCCTCCATAATCTCGTTAGCCTCACCCTCAAAGTGTGTCCCATTATCGGATATTATTTCATGTGGTACCCCGTATCGACATATGATATTGTGTCGGATGAATCGAGATACCTTTTTGGCATTTAAATCCTTGTAAGACTCGGCTTCAACCCATTTGGTGAAGTAATCGATAGCCACCAGAATGTATTCATGTCCATTGCTTCCTTTTGGGGAGATCTTACCGATTATATCGATTGCCCAAATGGAAAATGGCCAAGGAGATATCATGGGATACAATTCTTTTGGTGGGAGCTTCTGTGCCTTGGCATATATTTGACATTGATGACAACCTTTGACGTATTCAAAACAATCTTTCTGCATTGTCAACCAATAATACCCTTGACGAACTATTTTACATGCCAACATATGGCCGCTCATATGTGGACCACATTCTCCATTATGAAATTGTTCCATCATTGTTCGAGATTTTTCCTCATCGAGGCACTGAAGATGTATACCATCGTCATTTCTTCGGTATAATTTTCCCGCACAGATGATGAATCGGGATGCGAGTCGGCGAAGTGTGACCCGAGTGGCTTTGTCGATATTTGGTGGATATTCATTGTGCTTGAGTAATTGCCAGATATTGTAATACCAAACATTCTTGTCAACCTCATTTCCGCTTTCAACATCGAGTGGTAGGCAAAATACTGGATTTGTTCGCTTCTGAATTTAGATCTGGGTTTCTTCTTTCTCCCCCGGAATTTCAATCATCGAGGCCAAAGTAGCCAAGGCATCATCAAAATTGTTCTGTGTTCTTGGGATGTAGAAGAATTCAATACAATCAAATTTCTCAGAATTTCTTCGAGTTGGGCTAAAAAGGTACAAGCTTTTCTTCTTTGATCTTCCATTTTTTTCAGAATCTGATGGATAATGAGGGCAGAGTCCTCGAACACCTGGATTTTGCGGACCCCTTGCTGTAAGGCGATCTTTAACCCGACGATACATGCCTCGTATTCTGTGATATTGCTAGTGCAAGGAAACTCCAAGCGAAAAGACATAAGGGCGTGGGTCTGATCTGGTGAAATCAATAGGATCTTGATTCCATTTCCATTTTGATTACAATCCCCTTCAAAGTACATTTTCCATTCATCATCTTCTGTAATTTCCATGATACCTTCATCGAAAAATTTGAATTCCTGTAGCTCCGTTTCAATGATAGGATTTCCCGCTAGGTGATCCGCTATGACTTGCCCTTTAACTGCCTTTTGAGTTATGTAGGAGATGCAAACTCCGAAAGCAGAAACACCCATTTAGCCATTCGATTAGTCAATACCGGCTTCTCGAATAAGTATCGCAAGGAATCCAGGCGAGAGATAAAAATCACGAAAAAAACCAACATATAATGCCGCAACTTTTGGGTGGCCCAAACCAATGAAGCACATGATTTCTCTAAAGCCGTATAATTTTGTTCTCCCGGAGAAAGCTTTTTGCTGAGGTAATATATCGCTTGTTCAGTTCTTGTCTGCAACAAATATTGCGCCAACATTGCCCCAACTGATGAGTCGTTGACTGACATGTATAGTATCAACAGAATGCCCACTTAGGGAGGTGCTAAGACTGGCGAGTTGGACAAATATTGTTTGATCTTATCAAACGCTTCCTGGCATCGCTCGTTCCATTGCTTATCTAAGTTCTTTTGGAGTAGCTTAAAAATTGGCTCACATGTTTGAGTCAGCTGCGAAATAAATCTGCTGATGAACTGTAATTCCTTCTCAGTTTTAGGGACTAGCATTTCTTGAATGGCTTTTATCTTTGTCAGATCAACCTCGATTCCCTTTTTACTGACTATGTACCCCAACATCCTGCCTTTAGTGACCTCAAATATGCATTTTTGAGGATTCAAGTGCATCTGAAATCGCATAAGCTGTTCAAAGAAGATCCGAAGAGTCTCAACATGGCTTGCTCGGTCTATGGATTTGATGATCATGTCGTCGACGTACACTTCTACTTCCTTATGGATCATATCATGGAATAAGGTAGTTGCCGCTCGTTGATATGTGGCCCCAGCATTTTTCAACCCAAACGGCATGATGGTGTAGCAATAAGTACCCCATGGTGTGATGAAGGCCGCTTTCTCTTGATGATCAGGATGCATTTTGATCTGATTATACCCGGCAAATCCGTCGACGAATGATTTTAAGGCATGATTGGCAGTGTTATTGACAATGAGGTCGATATTTAGCAGTGGAAAATCATCTTTTGGACATGCAGCGTTTAAATTCCGATAATCAACACAAACTCGTACTTTGCCATTGGCTTTTGGCACCGGCACTATGTTGGCCAACCAAGTGGCGTATTCAATGACCCGTATGAATCCAACATCCAATTGTTTCGTCACTTCTTCCTTTACCTTGAGCGACCACTCAGGTATCAGTTTTCTTAACTTTTGCTTGACATGTTTACATTCGGGTTTCGTGTGTGTTTCATGCATCACAATGTTGGCATCTGAACCTGGCATATCAGCGTATGACCATGCGAAAACATTAACGAATTCTTTCAACAAGTTTTCTAATTATGTCTTTTCATCGTTACTTAATTCGGCCCTAATTTTTATTTCTTTTTTATCGTCAGATGTTCCCAAATTTATTGTGACCGTGTCCCCTTCAATGGGTTGTATTCTTTGTTCATCATTCAAATTCTCATTCATGACTTCAACATCATAAGAATCAAAGTAAGGGAAAACATTGACAATTTTATTGATAGAAGCATCATTTTGTATAGATAACATACATTATAATTTTCGTACATTTCTATCAATCTTATTTTCTTTAATGGGGCGTATGAGGTGCACAGGGTCCCCGAGGTAATCTTCTTCAATTGCCATTACCTCAAACATATTTCCCAGCATATCTTCCTCGTCTAGCGGCTCGACAGGTGGCTGGATGATCTTCAACTAAGATGAGAAGGTGTGAGTAAAACCTTCACCTATATACAAGTTTTCTTCAAAGAAGATTTCTAACCCCAATTGCCTTTTTCCTTCTTCATTTACCCATGGTTCTTGGAACCTACAAAAAGGAAAGTCTTCACCCTCTTTCACGAACCATCCATTAAATGAGCTATAGGTGAATATGGTGCTTTTTACTCGGTTATCATCCCCCATATACCCTAACCCAGCAAGAGGGCTCGGTTGTTGGTATGGTTCGATCATATATGCAATGCCGGCCTTATACTTTCCCAAACCAATTCCCGGTAAAAATTTCATTTTCCTCATCATCTGTACCACCTTGTATTCATCGTCGATATGTCATCGGGAGGCAGATACTTTACAGTCTGAGTGGTAAGAGTTTTCACCTTTGGTTTATACGAAAATCCTCCAAGTTGGACGTCTTAGCTCCCAATTCCCAATACAAGTGAATTTTTGGGCACTATTGCTCTTTCAGGATCTCCCTTAATGACAATGATATCCCCATTGAAATGTATCTTTATCTTCTGATGAAGGGAAGAAAGGAGTGCACCAACCTCATGTAACCAAACTCGTCCCAATAACAAATTAAAGCTCGACTGAATATCGATGACTTGAAACTCGGTCGAAAATTTAGCCGGTCCCATTTTCATATCAATCATGACGGAACCCAATACCTCCCGCTTAGTATTGTCATATGCTCGAATCGTAACCGGAGATTCTTCTAGCATGGTCAAATCGATACCTAAACGGACCGAGGTTTTTAACGGGCACACATTGATTCTAGAACCATTATCCACGAGAACATATGGTATAGACATTCCACAGGCCACAACAGTAATATGCAAGGCTTGATTATGATCCCAATCGAGTGGTGATAGATCTTCGTCAGAAAACCCGAGCATTTATTTCTGTACCCCTATCGAGGCGATTATTGCTATCAATTCGTTCGGGGTAGCTTCGAGAGGAACAATTGATTCATCTAGCATTTTCATTAGTGCCGTACGGTGTTGTAGACACCCCGATCCGTGACCCCCGCAAGAACCCTAACGACCTTCCGAAGGTACTGTTTTTGAAGTCCGGAACTCACCCGAACACCCGGAACTGCCCCGAAAGGGTTTGTTGGCCAAACAAACATATTTTTAAGTGAAATGTCGCACGACAATCAAGTATGTCGCACGACATATGCCTTTTATAGGGACATGTTGCACGACAAACACCCCACCATATCATCATTAAAAGTAAAATGTCGCATGACAGACAAACATGTCGCATGACAGACAAACATGTCGCGCGACATACACACATTGTCGCGCGACATACACACTTTTTGGGGAATATGTCGCGCGACATACACACACTGTCGCGCGACATACTACTTTCCATCACTATAAATAGGCCAACACCCCCCAAGGATGAAGACAGCAGTTTGAGAGCAGAAAAACAGGCAAAAAGAAGTGAAAAACAGCAACAAAAATAGCAAAACAGCAACTTGGAGAGGAAGAATTATTGGTCTATGATCTGATTTTCTGGTCTTTCGTCAAGTATTTTCGATTATCGTCTTATTTCTGAAGAATTATCGAATCTATTCTCAACACTCGACGTGTCCCGTCTCTGGAATCGAATTCTCGGAAATATCTGAAGAAGGAGAAGATTATTATCGCCGGAGATCTCTCTGCCGTATTATATTTTCTTTCTTATTATTACTCTCGTCGGGAAGGTAAATAAAGTCTCTTCTAGTATTTAACATTAGATATATGCGTACTCGTTTTACTTCTGTTGTTTTGTCCACATTTTATTTGAATAAACTTATTGCCAAGTTACAAATAGTTTACTGTTTTCAAAACAAAAGACCCTGATAAAAACATTTGCCAAAACCAGAAGAGTAAGTATATCACCATTTGGATAAAATTCTGTTTCCAAAACCCGGACCGGTAAAACTTACTTAGGAATTCAAAACCCGGTATATCCTATCTCTTTCATAGACCGTGATATATTTGGTAAAACTCTCCTCAAGAGTTATGATTCCATATTGAATTAGTTCTAATAAGAGATCCAAACTTTTCCAAAAGAAGTCAAAACTCGAGAAAACTGTCATTATCTGAGAAATAATACTGGAGACTCTCTTTAAAATAAATACAACTCTTGTCACTTGTATTTACATCTTTCAAAACAAAACATTGGATCTCGGAACACAAAGGTTTTTCACACCCTTTCCCGTTTTTCTAAAAATTAGGGTTTTTATTCGAAAAGTAGTAGACTGTCAGTAAAAGCATCCAAGTTTTTCAACATAAAATAAACCTATAAGACCACTAGAGACCGAAAGGGCGGAATGGGTGCTTAACACCTTCCCAAACCGTAATATAGTTCCCGAACCCTATAGAATCCTGGTTTCGTAGACAAAATGTGTAAAGAAAGGCTTATCTGTAGCCTCTTCTCTTACACGACCCCTTTTGTCCCTTTTCTCGTAAAACGTACTGGTGACTCTGAACGAACCATCTTGCATCTAGAAATAGGATAGAGGGACACCCGATATGAATTATCAATACATAGAAGCAAATGGAACAATGAAATCACTTCTGATGTTTCAGACTCCCAAACCAGAGGCCGAGACCCTGGGGTCGCATTTGCGGATTCTCACAGTGGCGACTCTGCTGGGGATTTTTTGAGAACTAGGCTCTTATATGTGGACTTTTGTTTATAATATGTTGATATGCATGCTTTTACTGCTTTCCCTACTAGCCCCTCTAACGTGGCGCCTAGATTTTATTGTTGATTTGACCTAGAGGCGCTGTAGAGTCCATTCATTGACATAGACATATGTTTAGGATTTCCCCTTTCTATTATATTTGGTTGTAAAAAAATATCTTTTTAAATAAAAATGGCATTTTCAAAATACACCTCGGAGATAAGATATTTGTAATTAAATCTTTCGAAAACTCTTGTTTTCACGCACATCACTATTCATGCATTGGTTTTACGAGTGTGAAATTACCCCGAACCCTCGGAAGTATTATAAGTGAGTAGGGAGTTGGCTTGCATGGGCCAACATAAACCGAAAGCATTTACTTCCAATCTCCTTGGCCAAGTACGCCCTCGAGATATATCGAGTGACGAGAACACTCACGTACCCGGGAAGTATATCAAAAGATTCGTGCACGTACCCGCCCCTGGGGTATATCGCGAGATCTTGCCAAATAGGAGGGAGCCTTAAACCTTCACCTTGCATTACACCTGCGTTGCATATAGGAAGAGTCAAAATAGAACACTTTTATGTTTTTTATCAACCGTGAGGAGTTCGTACCACATAGGGCCTTGTCATGTATATCTTCCCCAGATATTGGCAAGTACAGCTGGAGGCTGACCAACCTCCGTCGTAGAAATTTACATCGAGATCACCTCGTTGTGACTTTCCCCGGTACATTTCCCATGAAAAGCAACTCAAGAGGAGAGATATTCCCAATTTTCATAAAATCAAAAAGATGAGTTTTTCAAAATTCGGGACAAGTAGGACAACCCAAGGAGCACTCTGCTGCCTATCCTAAACTCCCACCGGGAATTCACTCAAGTTGTTGTTGACGTATCTTTTTAAAACACCCGAAACTTGGTTTTCGTTTGTCTTCTTTATCCGTGGTTTCTTTTGGCAAAAATCGAGTCACATCATAGTCCTACTTCATCTTCACCCCGTGGTTCCATCTACATCCGTAATACGACGACAGTCTGGAAGGTTGGCCTGGTCGGGATCACACCGGAAGGTTAGTAAGACCGAGCACACCCACAATGGTCGATGGACGCGAGAATCAAGAGACAGATCAGAGCCTAGCCGAGGCGTCTGCACCTCAGCCAAATTTAGCCGAAATGCATCGTTTGCTAATGACCGTCAGCAGGAATTTAGCAAGTCTTGCGATCGAGCAATAGAGTACCCGAATTCAAATAGAAGAATTATCAGCTGAACGACTACCACCGAATCGGGATCGTAATCAAGGGCAGTCTTCACAAGTGCTTCCCCTAATCCAAGGAACCAATCCACCACAAACGAGTCCTGTCACAGCCGGTCCCGTTCAGACCGATCCCAACAATCAGAATCAATGGGCCCCAGATTCAGGCCCTACATATCAACAACCAGAGCCACCCATCGTCTAGCCGCAACCTCAACCGGGCCTCGATCCCCAATACCAGCCATGGCCACAAGTTCCTGCAAGGGCTATTTCACCCCTGGCCCCAGTAGCTCCTCCCAATGAATACCCAGACATCAATCAACTTCGGGCAGTGTATGCAGAATCAGTTATAGCTCGGGAACACCCCGACGAGGTGTCGAGAGAGAGTGAAGAAATGAAGAAACTGAAAGAGCAGATGAAGGTCCTGCAAAGGGGGGTCTCTTTGATAAAAGGAGCAGATGAGATTACAGATATGAATGCTTTCTCCCTCTACCCAGAAGCAAGATTGCCCCAGGGATTCAAGCTCCTTTCCATCACCAACTTCACAGTAACCACGCCTCCTAAAACCCATCTTCAATCTTACATCAGATCCATGCAAGTGTCCGGTTGTGGAGAACCGGAATTAGCTCAGGCCTTTCATATGACTCTCACGGGGGCCGCCCTGAGATGGTTTTTTGATCTGGAAAGACACTACACGAAGACATGGGGAGATATCGTCAAGGAGTTCATGAATAAATACGGGTCCAATGAAGATTTGGAAATTACCCGCAAACACCTGGAAATGGCCAAGCAAGGAGAGAAGGAAAGCTTCAGCGATTTCTTCACACGCTGGAGAGAGATGGCCTCCTAAATGTCCAAACGGCCTGATGAAGAAGAGCAGTTGGAAATCATACAGAAGAATTTCACTCCAGCTGTATTGAGTTGCATGGGAAAGCATGTATTCCCACATTTCAGAGCCTTGTTAAGCATGGGATCGCAAGTAGAAGAGGAGTTGGCCAAGAAAACAGAAACCGACATCAAGAAGGCCTCATACATTAGGAGAAAGACGGCCACTCTGGCCGTTAACCAACTAAGCTCATACCCATATCAACAAAATCCTTTTCAACAGCCACAACAAGCACCTCCGATAAATTGGCCCGCACAAGGAGAATCTTTGAGCACCGAAATGAAAAGAAGGAGGAACTTCTGTACCCTTCCCACTACCCTGGTCAAAAGCATGGAACTACTTCGAAAGGTCGGACTAATCACTCCACTTAACCCACGCCCACCACCAAATCCTATTCCCAGCACCTGGAAAATGAATGAGAATTGTGTATACCATCAGGCTGCGGGCCATGACACGGAACGCTGTTTGGCTCTCCGCCATCGTATACAAGACTTAATCAAAACCGGTACCATTCCCGCACCTGGTGGGCCCAATGTTACTAACAATCCTCTTCCCAACCATGCTCCCCCTGCGGGAATTAATGCATTGACCGCAGATAAAGAAGGCTTTGATCCCGTGGGGCTCATTCGAGATGACCCCGCCTATGAATCACCCAATGTGCTGCCAGAAAAGACTCAAATCGCACCAGGCCTCAATCCGATCATTGATCAATGGATGGCTAAGATGAACTTTCTGCCCGGGCAGGGTTTAGGAAAGGCCAACCAAGGGATCCCACAACCTTTTACAATCAAAACTAATCCCAAAAAATCTGGGATAGGATGGACCCAGGATAAGAAGAAACAACCATGAAAGCCCCGAGGCCTTCCCAAGGATACCATCTGTATGACAGAAACCTCCCCCAAAACTTTCAGTTGGTCGGTAGAACCAGAATCATCAGAAGCCTCAGAAGGATCAGACCCAGCATCCCTTTGGATACAGCAAATTACCCGTTCAAGAAGGGTATACCAACCACCACTGATCGATGTCGAAAAATCACTTCCTCCCAAGGAAATAGGAGAAGATCGGGTATTGGAACAGTTAAAGAAAACTCAGGCACACATCACCATTTGGGGCCTCCTGGTTGCCTCCAAAGCTCACAGGATTGCTTTTATCAAACTCGTAGATGAGGCTGTCATATCACCATACTCTACGCCCAAACAATTGCCAAACATGATTGGGTCACTTACAGTCCAAAGAAGTCTGTCATTCTCAGATGAAGACTTATCTCCATTGGGAAGGAAACACAGCCTCGCCCTTCATATCACTGTCCGAACTCGAGGAAAAATCTTGCCACAGGTCCTCATCGACAACGGGTCAATGATAAACGTTTGCCCCCTAAAGATCGCCCGATGCCTGGGTATCTTGGATTCAGAGCTTTCTCCGTCAGCAGTAACCATTAGAGCCTATGACAACACTAGGAGAGCCGTCCTGGGTTCTCTGAAGCTTGATCTCAAGGTTGGTCCTGGAAACTTTTCGGCCAATTTTCAAATCATAGACATTCCCTCCAGTTTTAACCTCCTGTTGGGAAGAGCATGGATACATGATATAGGAGCACTCCCCTCCTCCTTACACCAAAAGATTAAGATACCATTCGAAGGAAATATAATCACCCTCTAAGGAGATCCTGAAAGGACCTTGGCGGATCTGGAGTCACCTGTTTTGGGCATCGGGAGTCAAAGCATACAGTTGGGAGGCTTCTCTTATGAGCCTCAAGTACAAGCTCTCACCACCCAAAGAATCGAGTATCTTCCCCCTTATAATATCCCCAGTCTCAGTACCAAGATCACGAAGATGCTGAGAATGATGAAATACTTACCTGGAGCCAGTCTGAGAAAAGGGCAGCCAGGATTACTGCAGGCCTTAGAACCAGTAACGAGGCATGAAAAAAAAGGGTTGGGGTACCGACACACCGAACTAGACGATCGAGAAAAAAAGGATCATGGGTATCAATATCCGAGTTTTAGCTCTCTTAATGGGTTTTTTGTCAAAGAAGGAGAGGACTTCCCCTTTTGCAATTTTCAGGAGCCTTGGAGAAACAACGACGGAGACAACCTTCCAGGATGGGAAATCTTCTATGAAGAGGACCTTTACCTCAAGGAAAATATTTTGCACAGCTTCTCTACCAAGTTGACGATCAGGCCGAAGAGAGAAAATGAAGACAAGGAAGATAAAGACGAAGAACTGATTGGAGACCTCTTTGACATCATGGCTCTAGGAGATGACGAACCAAGAGACGACCCTGTACACTTGATACACGCCGATCCAGTTCACCAGGAAAAAGGGGGAAAGAGTGAAATTGTAAGGGTGGGAGATAAGAGTGAGGGAAAGGGGAGGGAAGAGTCTCTCCTAGATTTACTTTTCAAACTTGTACCTGTAAACACTATTATTAACAAAGGAGACTCTATTTTACGGTATCCTGTTAGTCCTGAATCTGTAATTGCTTATATGGAGTTGGAAAGACTAAACGAACATCCTGAACGGGAAAAGCAACGCATACAAAGCGAGGAGGGAGATACTCTTCTAATTAATCTTGGGACAGAGAAGGAAAGGAAAGAAGTTCGTATTGGGGCAAGTCTAAATAAGGCAGAAAGAGAGGAATTCACACAAACTCTGAATGAGTACGTGGATATCTTCGCTTGGTCCTATGCTGATATGCCAGGTTTGAACAGCCAGATAATCATGCACGAGATACACACCAAGCCGAAATTCAGACCTGTCAAGCAAAAATTGAGAAAACTTACGCCAGAATGGTCCCTGAAGGTAAAAGAAGAAGTGATGAAACAGCTGGGTATAGGATTTTTGCTGGTGATCGAGTACCCTTCATGGTTAGCCAACATTGTGCCCGTTCCAAAGGCAAATGGGAAGGTCCGCATGTGTGTAGATTACCGAGATCTCAATAAAGCTTGCCCAAAAGACGATTTTCCATTACCCAACATTGATTTGATAATAGATAATATTGCTAACCATGCCTTGAAGTCATTTGTGGACGATTTTTCCGGGTATAATCAGATCAAGATGCACCCAGATCACCAAGAGAAAACAGCATTTATCACGCCGTGGGGAACATACTGCTACACCGTTATGCCATTCGGATTAAAGAATGCCGGGGCAACATATCAGAGGGCAGCTACAGCTATCTTCCACGACATGATTCACAAAGAAGTAGAAGTATATGTGGACGATATGATAATCAAATCAAAGGAAAGGGAAGGCCATGTACCAGCCTTACGAGCCTTTTTTGACCGCCTCCGCCAGTACCAGATGAGACTCAACCCGCAGAAATGTGTATTCGGGGTAACCAAAGGAAAGCTCCTAGGCTATGTTGTCAATAAGAAAGGAATTGAGGTAGACCCTGCCAAGGTTCGAGCTTTTCGAGAAATGTCCGAGCTTCGTACCGAGAAAGAAGTCCGGGGATTTTTGGGTAATTTGCAGTACATCAGTAGGTTTATCTCTCAGCTCACTCAGACTTGCGAGCCCATCTTCAAACTTCTGAGGAAATCTTCACCAGGAGAATGGGACGGTCAATGCCAGGAAGCTTTTGATAGAATCAAAGACTATCTCTCCAACCCCCCAGTATTAGCCCCACCATAGACCGGACTGCCACTAATCTTATACCTAACGGTCATGGATTCAGCTGCAGGAGCTATGCTAGCCCAACATGTGATTGATACCCGAAAAGAGCAGGCTATCTACTACATCAGCAAAAAGTTGTCCCCGTTTGAGATAAACTACACGCTGTTTGCATCGCTTTCGTCTGGGTAACACAGAAATTACGACACTATATGCTGGTTTTCCCAGTCATCCTAGCATCACGAATAGATCCGCTGAAATACCTCTTTGAGAAATCAGCTCTCTCAAACCGTATGGCAAAATGGTTATTCTTACTCTCCGAATTCAATATCACATACATGACCCAGAAGGCAGTCAAATGCAAGATCATA
The DNA here is from genome assembly GCA_021464415.1 of Lonicera japonica. NCBI lineage: Eukaryota > Viridiplantae > Streptophyta > Magnoliopsida > Dipsacales > Caprifoliaceae > Lonicera > Lonicera japonica. Next base: position 903,392 of record CM038471.1, on the reverse strand, counting down.
GCTGATTACTTGGCCCACAATCCGTTATTGGGGGACATGTTAGAAGAAGCAGAGTTCCCAGATGAGACTATCATGAATGTCAAGATCGATGAAGACTGGAAATTATACTTTGACGGGGCCGCCAACCAAAATGGGAATGGGGTAGGCATCATGTTAGTCTCTCCAGACCAAACTCACTCCCTGATATCATATCGTCTGGACTTTTTCTGCACCAATAATATGGCCGAGTATGAAGCCTGTATAATTGGGTTAGAGATTGCACTCCAAAGGGGTATACGGAGAATACAAGTGTACGGAGATTCGGCATTAGTAGTCCACCAAGTGCTACAAGAATGGAAGGTCAGAGATGAGAAATTGGTACCATACCTCGCCCGACTGGAGGATGTCGCAGGGAGATTCGAGCATTCGGAGTTTTATTATGTCCCCAGATCACAGAACAGTTTTGTTGACGCACTAGCAACCTTGGCATCAATGATCGATATCCCGGAGGGGATGGAAGAAATAACTCTTACCGTACAAAGAAGACCAGGACCAGCACACTGCATGGCCCTTAAGATAGAAAATGAAAAGGAAGGGGACTCAACCACTTGGTTTTATGACATCTAGAACCTATTGAAAAATCATTTGTATCCTGAACAGACAGATAAGAAAACACGGATCACACTCAGAAGATTAGCATCAGGGTTCATACTTTGTGCCGGAAGGCTGTATAAAAGGAACTACGACGGGACCCATCTTCAATATCTCACTGAAAAAGAATCTATCAAAATGATGGATTAGATACATAGGGGCGATTGCGGACCTCATATGAGCGGCCATATGCTTGCCCGTAAAATCATCAAACAAGGTTATTTCTGGTCTACTCTGCAAAGCGATTGCGTTAACCACGTACGCCGTTGTCACAAATGTCAAATATACGCTAAGTCTCAGAAACTTCCTCCGAAAGAGTGGCACAACATGACTGCTCCCTGGCCTTTCGCAACCTGGGGAATCGACATCATTGGGAAAATTTCGCCCAAAGCTAGCAACGGCCACGAATTCATACTAGTAGCTATCGACTACTTCACCAAATGGGTAGAGGTCGAGTCTTTCCAGACCCTTGACGCCAAGAAAGTTGCCCGATTCATCAAACGGAATATCGTTTGCTGGTATGGGGTCCCACACGAGATCATCTCGGACAACGGCACCCACTTCGAAGGAGAGGCTAATACAGTCATGGAGGAATACGGTATTACCCGACACAGATCTTCACCATACAGATCGCAAATCAATGGGGCAGTTGAGGCCGCCAACAAAAATTTGAAGAATATCCTGAGCAAGATGACCGACACCTGTCGGGACTGGCCAGAAAAGTTACCGTATGCTTTGTGGGGATACCGCACCACTGAGAGGGTCTCTACCAGGGCAACCCCATTTTCACTTATATACGGGATGGAAGCAGTCCTCCCTGTTGAATTAGAGGTCCCCTCTTTCAGAGTAATGTTAGAGAATCAAGTTAATGAGCTGGAATGGGTCCAGGCACGTTACGACGAGTTGGCATTATTAAATGAGAAGAGATTGAAAGCCGCATATCACCACCAAGGGTATCAAAGGAGAATCGCTCGAGCATTTAATCAAAAAGTAAAGACTCGGGGTATCAATGAGAACGACATCGTGTTGAAAGAAATTCGAGAACCAGCCAGAGACCCGAGATGAAAGTTCGGGCAAAAGTGGACAGGGCCATACATCGTCAAAGAAATTGATACAGGGGGTGCCGCTATACTCGCTGATTTAGATGGACAGTTACTGCATTCCCCAGTCAACATGGATCGACTGAAGAAGTATTATCAATAGATGTAACGTGTATGATAAGAACTACGTAAGCCTGAGCCCCAACTCAAAATTGTGTTTTTGGAAAAATTAAAAGGGGAACGTAGGCAACCTGAGAAGTGACTTCAGGCCCAGTTTAAACATTATGAAGCAATTTATTTCTTGTAAAAAAATCCCTTGTTTATTATTAAAGGTGGTTCAGAACACCGAAGGTTACAAAGGAGATACATCATACAGAAAGACTTAATCCCTAGGGGTTGGCCAAGCAGGGTCTTCAGTAGCCAAGTCAATTCGAGCCTCATCCAGGATTTGATACGCAAAGACTATGCTTTCCTCTGTGGGTTCGGAATCCATGAACCGAAACCATTCTATTTGAAAAGGGTCATCAATCAACTTCTCTTCCAGAGACCCCCAACGAGAACTGATGATGTCAGCCCGGAGGGGCCTGAAAATACCAAAACGGGCATAGTTGAACTGACGAGTCAATCGAGCACGCCACATTCTCTCCACCGAGGAAGAAACATGATGGGTCAGGAATTTAGACTCGAAAGAGAAGTTGTTCAGGCTAAGGGGAATGCCTTGAGGAACGTTAAATTATCGAAGAAGACGTCCTGGGAGATAAAAAGAAGTGAACCAGAGCCCACAGAGCCGAACGTAATTCTGCCCCCTGGTACTAAGTACTATCGCCCTCAGCTTCCACCAAGGAATGTTCCACCGAATGGCCCGAGAATTCTCCAAAAACCACACTGTCCAATCAGAGGAAGACATGGTCAAAGCACCAAAGAGGGGACGACAGAAGAAGTATGTCGGGTTGTCAAGCTGAACCCCATTGAAACTCACTAATCGAAAATGCTCCAATAGCCACATGTATAGCAAGCGCGGACTTCCCCTGAAGAAGGGTGAAGCTCCCCTTTTGAAATCATCTAGGCCGTTCAGAGTCTCTGCAAGAACGATAGGCACTATGGACTCCCCATTTCTAGCATGATAAATCAAACTCAAAATAGTCGGATTAACACGAGAGGAGCCCGTCACCAGTAGCATATCAGAAACGAGACAAATCAAGGCTGCCACAGTACGCCCCGCACTATAAGAAGCTCTCTCCTCGTAATGATGAAAGAACCTCACCATTTTATGGAGGTCAAGAAGCCCGTCGATAATAAAACCATCATAAGCCGCTTGGAGAATGGCTAACAGAGCAATCAGCATATCTCGGGGACCGATTTCTTCTATGGGAACCGCCATCGGGAGATGAACATCAGAATGCAACAGCCAAGAAAATTCTTCATAAGTCGGACAAAGCTCATCTAACCCGAAACGGAAAAGATGATCAGCAGGACTCTAGAAATACAAAGCACCTAACAGAAAGGAAAAATCTACAGGACGATGGCACCAACCCGCTAAAGGACGGAATACACCAAAGTTCAAGCCATTCTCAGAAGATATCAGAGCATCTCGGGCTTCAACATAAGAAAAATCAGAATTTTTGAGATAAGAAGACATTATGGGAAAGGTGTGGGGATGAAGGAAGGAAGATAGGTGTATTTATAGCAAAAAAGAGGATTCATGTACCTGTTTGTCGCGCGACAAACCCATATCCAAGAGGGAATGTCGCCCGACAAACTCCCTTGGTGCCCTCTGTTTTGATATTTTCTTACACGTAAGAGTCAGTTTTGCCAAAAGATCCATTTTTTATGCATTTTGCTCACTCTGTTCTTTTGCAGGGAACTTAAGTATCATCCCATCACAAAGGTACAATTCCTAATTTATCCATCTGTGTAATTACTAACAATCTTTCATCATTTGATAAATAAAAGCATAACATCAGAAATAAAGATTTTTCATAGAACTAATAAAAACAGTTTTTATAAAAAAAATTCTGTCTAAAAATCTAAAAAATAAAAACTACATATTTTTCAAAACTAATTAAATATAGGAAAAAAGCTAATCTAACCGAGAGCGCTTGGACACGCTCCCACTATCACCCGAACCCTCCTCGGGAGTAGGATCGACCTCTGGGACGCCCTGAGTAGATAGAGCTGCTGCCTGAGAAGGCCCCGTCGACTGGACCGGTGCCGTGGGGCGAATCACCGAAGATCGAGATCGCCTGGAGGTCCGACTACTGCTCCTCAGAGACTCCGTCCGTGCAAGAGAGGAAGATAGAGGGTCATCTGCTCGCAGGGAAACGTCGATCGCCCTTTGATAGTCACGCATGTATGTCGTGGGGTCTCGACCAACGTACTGGAGCAGGTTCCAGTTGTAGAGGTACTGAGAATGCCAAGCTTTCAGATCTGCCACACGCACGCTCACTCGCTGAAAAAGAAGAGAAAGAAGAATCAGCACCGTTAAAATAAATAAGCATGGATATGAAGATATATTGAGAGAAGGAAAAGCACATACCTCATCATCAGGACAGCGACCCAAGTAGTCAAACGTATCCTCAGGGAAAGGATACTCGGGCACCGTATATCGACGTAGACCAGCACCGACATAGGAGATGTCTCGAGGAAGTATCGGCAGATCTATCGAATGAATGGATGAACCCGCTGGCATAGCAGCAGAAGTAGACCCACCCTCCTCACAAATCGGGAACAAAGGAGGGCGAGAATATGAGCCTCCAAGACCTGTGGATCTGACCGGAGGGCCCATGACAGCAGACGGAAGAGGAGTCAGCGTGGCATAAGTACGAACACCTGGAGGGTCCACAACAGCCGTCTCTATCAAAGGAGGGACCCCACTAGAAGTAGCAGAAGCAACAGGAGGGGTCCGCCCAAACTGCTCGTAGTCGACCCCGAAGTCCGCAGGCTCCCAGGATCGCTCAGAAAAATCACCTCTCCCTCTCTCAGCATGCTGCTCCTCTTTGGGTGTGGTATGAGATGGCTACTTTGGAACTGCCGCTGTCCCACCTCCCTCACCACCCTCGGGCTTATCATCACCGCCCTCGGGCCTACCAGCACCTCCCTCAGCAGCATCAGGGACATCCCTCTCCCCCTCGGGATCATCATCATCAGAGTCCAAAATGTTGTTCCGCTGATCAGGGACAGGTGGAAAATGATCGGGGATCGTCCTGGACAAGTGAGTCTGTCCTCGTATATAGTTGGGATCGCCTCCCAACGCCCGGTATCTCTCGTAGAAGACCCGTCCTTGAGTCCCCTTCCGCTCCCGCATCAAGTAACGGGCAGCGAAGACAGCATAATCACCCTCCTTGGTGAACGTCTGAAAACCGAGCCCGTCCACAAGAGCCTGCACCATCACCGGGTCGATCTCGCCCGTTCGCCTCATCAGAACTAGAGGGAATGAAGGAACCCGAGGCCACTGGGCCGGTGAATGGTGACGAATAACCCTCTCGCCCAAATAAAAATGAAGGCCGTACTCGTCCCTGATAAGCCTCCTAGTCCTCGAAGCGATCAGAGCACGGCCATACCCAAAATGGAGACCCAGATCACCCCAAGGGGCCCACTCAATCTGAAAAGAGAATAATATTTTATTTCAGTAATTTATATTCTATTTTACTATTTATTGAAAAACACGAATACTATGATATTTACCTGCTCCTCCAACAGGTCATGGACGGCAGCAGCCCCGGTCTCCCAAGTCCGGTATACGTAGGGAGCCCTGTAGTTTCCCGCAATGAATCTGCGGAGAAGGGGGAACTGGTCCTCGTTATCGACGAGGAGATCCACCTGGGCACAACCCAGACGAGTATATGCCGCGAACCAACTCTGAAGAGGAAATATAAAGAATATCAGCAATAATCAACAGGTAATGTATAAAAGAATGAAGCAGAGATAAAAAGACAAAAGTATGTACCTCCCACAGCAATGAGAAGCCCTTAAGGTTCAGGGCTAAATGGCGAGAGACCTGGTCCATGGCATCATATAGTACAGCAAGAATGAAGCCGCCCCAGTCGTAATCAAACATAATACTAAAGTCCCGGAAATAAGGCAGCCACCAGAGATGGGTCTGTCTCCCCCACGGGCATCGAATAGATCATGGAGCGTCAGTAAAAGAAGGACACGGGCATACTGACGCGCCTCCTGACGGGTCATCGGCACTCCTGAAGCGACTAACCGAGCTCTCTTTGTGGCTAGCCGCGTAACCAAGACAGCCCGGGGGATTGTGTCGCCCGAACTCCGTCACTCGGGAAACCATCCTAGTGCACCAACAATGCCCTCTGCTGTCAAGCGCAAGGGGACATCGATCTGAATAGGGACCCCCTGAAGGAATCCCAGTCAAGGCAAATAAGTCGAGGGGGGTCATCGTCATCTCCCCCCAGCTCCAATGGAAGGTATAGGTAGTATCCCACCAGTGACAGGCCAGAGCCGACATTAACACGGCCGCCCTAGATACCCGCTCCGAAAGGGCGTCAAAAAGAGAGCCAAAAGGAGTCGTAAGAAACAACTCCTAGACAGGGCCGGTGCCTGTCGCCACTCCAGAGATATAGTCTTGGGAGAAACCCAACCTCGGCCAACCTACTACAGACAACAGAGAGAGATGTATATATGAATATAGGGTTATAAGGGTAAATTATGTAATTTTCCAAACCCGAGGGTATTTTGGTGTAATTATGAGAGTTATAGGGTTATAAGGGTAAATTATGTAATTTTCCAAAACCTGAGGGTATTTTGGTGTAATTATGAGAGTTATAGGGTTATAAGGGTAAATTATGTAATTTTCCAAACCTGAGGGTATTTTAGTGTAATTATGAGAATATAGGGTTATAGGGGTAAATTATGTAATTTTCCAAACCTGAGGGTATTTTGGTGTAATTATGAGAGTTATAGGGTTATAAGGGTAAATTATGTAATTTTCCAAACCTGAGGATACTTTGGTGTAATTATGAGAGTTATAGGGTTATAGGGAAAAATTGTGTAATTTTCCAAACCTGAGGGTATTTTGGTGTAATTATGAGAGTTATAGGGTTATAAGGGTAAATTATGTAATTTTCCAAACCTGAGGGTATTTTGGTGTAATTATGAGAGTTATAGTGTTATGGGGGTACATTATGTAATTTTCTAAAAAGAACCTAAATGGTATCGCGAGTAAAAGTATGTGTTCACTAAATCGGATGTGATTTCTAAACAAACATGTATACTAAAACGAGAATTGTTTGAATACATGTAGGAAACGACAGAAGTAATCAAACAAAGAGAAAAAACATACCAGAGATCGTCGACGAATCTCGTGAGAAGCAGGCTCCATCAAGAGCCACGGTACATCCGGGACTGGAGCAGCTCGGGTAACATCTCGGTAGACCACCGCCCGACCGCGGTTCACCCCATCCTCACCGTACCAATCCAGGTCCTCCTAGTCATCATGGTGAGGGCTGCACCAGAGAACGCCCTGAGCGTCGGTAAAGGTGACCTCCTCCTGGTCACCCTCTAATTTATCTGGCTGTGCAGGATCCATCTGAGTGTGAGAAGAATATGAGAAAATTCGAAAAAGCGACAGGGCTTCTGCGCTTGAGAGAAAGCTAGAGAAAGAAAGAGGAGCTAGAGAGAGAAAGAGAAATGAGAGAATGAGCTGGAATGAGCTCAGCAAGAGGGTTATATAATAGAGCAATATGTTGCGCGACAAAGAGCCCTCACCCCGAGGTGTCGCGCGACAAAGAGCCCTCACCCCGAGGTGTCGCACGACACTTTGACCTCTCCTCTGATTTTTTGACCTTTGTCTCATTTTATCTCATGCAGGAATGCTTCAAAGGAACAGTTTTCGAAAATACTGCACCCCAATGATGAAAAACCTAGAAAAAACTTCCAAATCATCTCTCCGAAAAATACGAGAATGAAATACAAACAAAGTAGTCTCTGATCTCCCAAGAAGGACCAAGACCATCGATGAGAAAAGAGCAAAATAGTAGAATAAGACGGGAATAGAAAAAATTGAAAAAGTAGAAAAGAGAAAGAACCCACCTGAGCGCCCGAAAGCGAGCGAGAGAGAAACAGAAATGAAAAGTGATAGGGAGAGCCACACCAAAAGTGACAGCTAGGCCAAAACCGGCTCAGGGCTTCGTTTTGGGTGAGTAAGGCTCCTGATCACGACGAAGGGATAAAACGACTCTTGGTCAAAAACAGAGAAGGCCAGGAAAAGCCTTTCCCAAAAGAGGGAGAAATAAGGGCATCGAAAAACAGAAAACGATGTGGGCCCACCAAAAATGAGAATTAAAAAAAGAGACCAGAGATTAGAGATTGACCTTTCATACAAATTTTCTTTTCAGCACGATACAGAATAGATGGTTTGGAAAAACCTCGAATCATCACTCGGTGAAGAGCAATAGAAATTCGAAAACTGCTTTCCGAGAGAAGTATTTTCAGTCAAGGAAAATATGAGAGTAAAGCTTCAGAAAGATATGGGAAAATGAACATCTGGGCAAGGGTTAAAACCTCGAGAAGCTCTTTTCACTCTCGTAAGATTCCTCTCTCTCATTCTAGCAGTCAAAGAGAGAGACAACCAAAATTCACACAAACCCTCTCCGGAGGCAATTCATCATACACAAGCCCTCTCCGGAGGCAATCCATTCACACAAGCCCTCTCCAGAGGCAATCCATACACACAAGCCCTCTCCGGAGGTAATCCATTCACACAAGCCCTCTCCAGAGGCAATCCATTCACATAAGTCCTTTCTACAGGCACAAGCCCTCCTAGAGGCAATCTTTTTTCTTTCTTTCTTTCTTTCTTTTTACAGATACAAAGCCCTCGCCAGAGGCAAAAATACTCACAAAAAAGCCCTCCTAGAAGCAATTTTTCTTTCTTTCTTTTTATAGATCAAAAGCCCTCCCAGAGAGGCACAGTGGAGCAATGGTAGTCCTCCCATCTGAGGCTAATGGAGCAATGGTAGTCCTCCCATCTGAGGCGAGTGGAGCAATGGTAGTCTTCCCATCTGAGGCGAGTGGAGCAAATAAAAGTCCTCGAAAGAGGCAATGAGGTAACAAAAGCCCTCTCCGGAGGCAAAACACACACAAGCCCTCTCCGGAGGCATTCACAAACACTTTTGTCATACATACACTTCTTTAGAGTTCTTGCGGGTGCCATGGATCATGGTCTCTTCCAGTCGCTTCAATTCCTTGCAAGCAAGGAGCTTGAGTCGAGAGGGTCTGTAGACACCCCGATCCGTGACCCCCGCAAGAACCCTAACGACCTTCCGAAGGTACTGTTTTTGAAGTCCGAAACTCACCCGAACACCCGAAACTGCCCCGAAAGGGTTTGTTGGCCAAACAAACATATTTTTAAGTGAAATGTCGCATGACAATCAAGTATGTCGCACGACATATGCCCTTTATAGGGACATGTCGCGCGACAAACACCCCACCATATCATCATTAAAAGTAAAATGTCGCACGACAGACAAACATGTCGCGCGACATACACACACTGTCGTATTATATTTTCTTTCTTATTATCGCCGGAGATCTCTCTGCCGTATTATATTTTCTTTCTTATTATTACTCTCGTCGGGAAGGTAAATAAAGTCTCTTCTAGTATTTAACATTAGATATCTCCGTACTCGTTTTACTTTTGTTGTTTTGTCCACATTTTATTTGAATAAACTTATTGCCAAGTTACAAATAGTTTACTGTTTTCAAAACAAAAGACCCTGATAAAAATATTTGCCAAAACCAGAAGAGTAAGTATATCACCATCCGGATAAAATTCTGTTTCCAAAACCCGGACCGGTAAAACTTACTTAGGAATTCAAAACCCGATATATCCTATCTCTTTCATAGACCGTGATATATCTGGTAAAACTACCCTCAAGAGTTATGATTCCATATTGAATTAGTTCTGATAAGAGATCCAAACTTTTCCAAAAGAAGTCAAAACTCGAGAAAACTGTCATTATCTGAGAAATAATACTGGAGACTCTCTTTAAAATAAATACAACTCTTGTCACTTGTATTTACATCTTTCAAAACAAAACATTGGATCTCGGAACACAAAGGTTTTTCATACCCTTTCCCGTTTTCCTAAAAATTAGGGTTTTTATTCGAAAAGTAGTAGACTGTTAGTAAAAGCATCCAAGTTTTTCAACATAAAATAAACCTATAAGACCACTAGAGACCGAAAGGGCGGAATGGGTGCTTAACACCTTCTCAACCGTAATATAGTTCCCAAACCCTATAGAATCCTGGTTTCGTAGACAAAACGTGTAAAGGAAGGCTTATCTGTAGCCTCTTCTCTTACAAGACCCCTTTTGTCCGTTTTCTCGTAAAACGTACTGGCGACTCTGAACGAACCATCTTGCATCTAGAAATAGGATAGAGGGACACCCGATATGAATTATCAATACATAAAAGCAAATGGAACAACGGAATCACTTCTGATGTTTCAGACTCCCAAACCAGAGGCCGAGACCCTGGGGTCGCATTTGCGGATTCTCACAGGTGTGGCTTGGATGCCACCAAGAGTCCCCAGATTGAAATTTGGGCTTGTGTTTTCTTTAATTGTTCCTCAACACGCCCTTCTTCCGGGTCTTTTGCCGGTTCTTTGGGAGGAGTAGTAACAGTAGGTTGCTTGATACTTGATGGTTGGTAGACTCTCCCAGAGCGAGTCAATTGCTGGACCCATGTTGCTACCGGATCACTTGTTTCTTTAGGTGTTTCAACCGAAGGTGGAGGCGTCTTCTTTTCGACTTGCGAGACTTTGTTCCAGTTGAAGGTTATCATATTTATTTGCGATGGGTAGTTGCTTTGATGGGTGCCCCTCTTTATTGCTTTTTCGCGGCTATACCCGAGCCCCTGTCACCTCGGGTTGTCTTTAAATTGTGGAAAGCGAGCGATTCCCTGGTTTTTCTTTCCGAGCCCGAGACCTAGTATAAATTGTATTTGTTCCATCCAGCCCATAACTTTTGGACTAATCATCTGTTGTGATTGCAGGGTAGAGGTTTCGTCGACGCATAATCCCAATAAGGTTTCATCTTCGGTTTCCTCGACAATTTTCTGAGATTTTGCAGGAATGTAACTGCGGGTGAAGGCTTTAGATAGCTAAATTTTAACATTTCAACATTTTTCGCATCCACGGCGGGTTTGATAAAAAATACAGGATCTAGCAAATCCAAATCTTCCTCGATGGCATTAATTCAGTGATTGGGAAGGGGATTTCTTGCGACATTTGGGGCTGATGGATTAGGAATTCTTTTGCTATCAATTAGATTTTGAATAACATGTCGTAGGGCCATGCAACTGTCGATGGTGTGTCCGAACCCCTGATGGTACTCGCAATGTTCATTCATATTCCAATGAGGCGGTATTTGTTGTGGTAACGGCCTCGGGTTCATGGGATATATTATCCCAGCTTCTTTCAATTGTTCAAAAACCTTCCCCAAAGGTCCAGAAAATTGCGAAAAGTGTCTATCTCGTGCGCGATTTTGATCGAATGCTCTGGGGTTGTTGTTTTTATGATACCCCGGTGTAGAATAATTCCCAATGTTCTTCACAGAATTTTGATCATAGGGATTGTTGGAATATCCCCTACCATAGGACCCATAAGAGGTGACTTGATTGATGGCTGAAGTAGAAGTCTTTTTGTATTGTGACCAGCCTGCTTAGCTAGCTCTTCCTCAATTTCATTGCCAACGTGGAGCAAAGCCTTGAACCTACTAAACAATTGGTGTCCCATTTGAGCCCGAATTTCTGGTTTCAAATTCTTAACAATCATTCCCAGTTGTTCCTCTTCATGGAGGCGCTCCACCATTTGGGCCGCTAATTCCATCCATCTTGTAACAAACGCACTAATGCTCTCACCTTCCTTTTGCTTAGCCATCTCCAGATGTTTTCTCGTAACCTTGAGCTCTTCATTAGTCTTATATTGTGACACAAACTCTTGGACGATAGCGGACCACGATCTGACACGGTGCTTCTCGAGATTCAAAAACCAACTCTGGGCTGGTCCTGCCAGAGTGAGATGAAAGGAATTGGCCAATTCAGCCTCACCGATATCGTAAATCCTCATTGACCTGACATAAGATTTTAGATGGAGTTCAGGCGGCGTAGTCCCTGTGAACTTCGGGATGGAAGGAATCTTAAATCCCACCGAATAACGAGCCTCAGGGTATAAGTTTTAGCTTTGCATCTGGGTTAAATCATTCGAACTTTCAGCCACCTTTTGAGTAAGTGCCTTAAATTGTTCCTTAAGCTCAGACAGATCTTTATCCCCCCGATAGGTTTCCACTGGTGAGGGGCCTTCCCCTTAAATGCTCATTGACCTTCTCATCGGTTCGTAATACGGACCCCGATAAGGTTCATGGATCAGTTGCATTTGCAGAGGAGCTTGATCGATTGGGTCCTGTTGTAGCCAATTATCGACCGGATCATGCATGGCCTTTGGTTGGTTCAATTGTTCAAACGGTGGTGGTACTTTGGTGTGAACTGTGAGTGGAGGTGGTGGTGGGATAACCGGAGCTTCCCTTGGCGGCTCTGTCATGCGCCCCTTGGTCAACTCGTCTAGCTTGGCACGAATATTTTGATTGTTGGTTAAGAGCATGGCCATACTTTGACTCAAATTCATCAACATCCGGTACATATCCTCGGGGTTAGGTAACGGAACATTCCCATTTCCACTTGTACTGGCTAGGTTCGGGTCAGCATTTAGAGACGGAGTGTGATGTAGCGGTTGACCCCCCATGGTATTATTCTGAGGCATCCCCTGGTTCGGGTAAAAAGGACCAAGCGGCGGATCCGCTGCATTATTGAATTGCTTGTTCACATTCCGGTTTGGTGTGTTTTGATCCATGTTTTCGGAAGAATCTGTTCTGACAAGTCGCTCGATACTATCTCTTCCAGCCCACGCAGAGGCCAGGATGGAATGAATATCTGAAGCCAAAAAAAAGGACAAATTCAATCGCGCGCATTTCCCAGAAAATAACAACAATATATCATTTAGAAACTGTCAGACCTTATCCAGAAATACATAGATCGGGACGACGCTAAGCACACAAAAATTTTTCTTTAAGTGAGATCGAAAACATACCAACAGTGACAACTTGAGAGCCCCGTATAGAGGTAGGATATGAACAGAATTCCATGGGTTCCCTGACCATCTATAGTGTTGAAAACCCGTTTTGAAAAGAGCATTTTAGAAAAATCATTTGAAAACACGGGAAGTTCTCTCCTCATGAGTTGCTTTATTCATGGAATCAGGGCCTTTGCTCACTAGATTCTCACGACTGTTGGTCATTAAAACAATGCAAAAAATCTTTGTGTTCTAAGCTAACTCCCCTATATGCAAGCGTGGTTGAATAGGGTAAGGTTTAAGGCTCCCTCATATTTGGCAGGTCTTACGATATACCTCAAGAGCGCAGGTACATGTAAGAACCTTTTGATATATGTCCCGGGTACGTGAGTGTTCTCGTCATTCGATATACCTCGGTAGGTACTTGGCCAAGGAGAGTGGTGCCAGGCGCTTTTAGCTAGTGCAGACCCGCAAGTCCGCAACCTAGTCACGACTCTGGTCCCGAGGTTGATATGGTAAATTGACACTCGCGAAAATGCATGATAGGACGTGAGTGCGTGCAAAATAACAATCTGGCGGTTTATTATTGATCAACACTTTATGGTTTGTTATGATATTTTACATAATTTTAATTATTAAAAAGCTTTTTCTCACATAATTAGCAAATAAAGGCATCAGGGTATCCCCCTAGATCGCTTCTATGTTATCCTAAAACTAAGGCTTGCAACCCTATATCTAATAAATAATAGGAATTAAATATATGATCCATTATATTAGAGCTTAGTTCTCGACATCCCCAGCAGAGTCGCCACTGTGGTAATCCAAACCCCCGACTTGCGAAAGGGAAGAATCCTCCGTTCTCGGTTTTCTTTGCTTCGAAGAAAAACGTGTTTTGTAGAGCTACCAGTTTGTTTTACGAGAAAACAAACAAAAGATCGTACAAAGGAAAATTCGAAGCGAATTATCTTTCATACGTTTAAAACCAGAGATTCATTGAAAAATTATTTTGCTAGGGTTCAGGAACTACGTTACGAATTGGGAAGGTGTTAGGAACCCAATTCGCCCTTTTGGTCTCTTAATGGATCATGTATTTAATTCCTATTTTAGATATCTTGCAAATAGTTTGAACAGTTTTTCGAATAGTCCTTTCCGGATAAATTTAGTTTAAAATTGTATTTTGAAATCAGACTCGAGCTTTGCGAGCGCCTACATATTCATTCGTAGAATGAAATCAGAGTCTCGTAGTTCCATTTATTTGAAAACTGTTTTTGTGTTTTTATTTTGTTTTAAAAACCTGTCAAAACGGATTTCAAATTTCTTGTAAAACTTTTAGAGAGGATTTATTTTGAAAGCAGTGAACTTCTTTGCAAGTTATCTAATTTTCTATATTAAAACTGATATTTAAATGCAGTATTGAAATTCAGAAAGGTTGTAGAAAGACGTACCTGATACGCCTGAAGAAGAAATAAGAACCTTGCCTTGATTGCTTCCTTTTCTCTCTAGAACTTTATCTCTCTCTAAAGCTTTCTCTCTCTAAAATCTTCTCTCACTAATTTTCTCTCTCTAGAAATTCTCTAAAAGAAAAGACTCTCTAAGAATTTTGGCAGAATTTCACCTTACTAAAAACACTAGTGAGTGTTGATAATCCCAAATGAGACCCCAAGGGTCCTATTTATAGGGAAATTTTCGCCAAAAACGCTCCAAAAGAGGTCAACCGCAGGGGATGCGGCTGGGGCCTGCGGTTGGTGCGTGCTGTTGGTGGCTGCGGTTAGGGCGTGAGATTGAGGCGTGCGGCTACGGCGTGCGGCTAGGTGCCAACCGTACGGCTGGCAGGTAGCCGTACGGTTGGGAGCTGCGGTTGGCTCACAAAAATGCACAAAAACACTCGAGAAAAACTCGATTTTCTAACAGGGCGCTGCCCTGCACCCCGTCCTAGTAAGCGAAAAGGAAACCAAGGTTATATTAGACTCCCAACGCCTCCGGAATTGGAGTCTTTCTTAACGGTCTTCTATATGCATGATGACTTAGGACTAGATGCAAGATGCTCGTTTTATGAGAAAACCAGTATTCGCACAAGAGTCGTGGATTGGGGTGTTCACAGCGCTAAAGCAGTTGGCTCGCTAACTACCTATGTGCATCGGCCATCAACTTTTGAGGCTTGATGTGTACTACTAGCATTTTGATTTTTTCATTAACTAGCACTATAAGCAGGTGAGTCCTGCTCCGCCTGGGTCGAGGTTGTTGGGTTGTGAGGGAAAATGGAGTTTTAATGTGTGTATAAGAAGGTTGAAGACTTTCTAAGGAGTTTGGACTTTTCTAATATCACTTATTTTCAAGCTCTTTTGTTGATCGCATTTTTTTTTCTTTTTTTTTCTTCTTCTTCTTCTTCTTAATTTTTTTTTGCGATTTAAAACCATTGCATGGTGAAAACAATAATTTCTTTTATCAGATCAACCATACTTTTCTCAAACACAAGGATTGGTGATGGAATAAATGGTGGGAATTTATTTATTTTTGGCAATGATGGCCTAATGTCATCTCTAAGGTTTAATGCGGCAATTTTTGTTTTGACTAGCTAAAAGTTATCACAACTCAAAAAGGATGTCATTCTCAGTGGTCAGCCAAATATGAAAGAATAGTGAGATCATGCAACGATATTAATGACGATATCCAAATGAAGTTAAGTCATCTTGTGACTCAGAGTTTTAGTATAACTCTCTATAAGGTGAAAGGCTCTAAACTCACGGGTTTAAGTCTCCATAAATATTCTGTTTAGCTCATTAGAGAATCACATGCTACAGATATAACCGTTGTGCAAAGACCTGTGAACTCTAAGAATTGATAGTGCTTATATGCCTATAAAGGTATCGTTAAAGCTTATAAGACTAACATTAGAAATTATGATTCCTTGACTTCTAAAAAGTGGACCATCGTCATTCAATCTCATCATGGATAAGATACCGAATCGCCAAAAACTTTTAAAAGAAAGAAAGAAAGAAAAATCTTTTTTTTTAATAAAAATGAAATTGTGTTGCTTCTGAATCAGTTTTCAAAAAGGGAACTAATTCGGTAAAACCACACCCCCAAACAAAGAGAACATCCTCCTCGATGCTAAAGATGAAATATATAAATGTAAGCATAAGGTTGGAAAAATTACCGTAATTACCTGATTCGAAAATTGAACCGTGAAAAGTATCCATCGGAATCCGGATAAGCAAAGACACGGAAACAATTACACAAGTCTATCATATATAACTCATGGGTGGATTAGTAAAAACCACCCTCAAACAGGATAAGACTAGAACTCAAAAACACACTCAATGGGTTGCCTCCCATAAGCGCTAAGTTTAATGTCTTTAGCCAGACAAAGCGGACACACCCTAAAAAATGATAGAGCTAGAATAAGAGTACAGAGAGGGCGGAAGGATAACAACAACCCCTTAATAAGATGTTTATTCAGGGTACATGGGATTAACAAGGTCAATTTACTCTACTAGAGATGAATCAAGCTCTAAGAATGGTTTCAATCTTTGACCATTGACCTGAAAAGTAGTACCATATTTCGGATTTTCAACAGTGATGGCACCATAAGGTGTGTCGGATTGGATAGTGAAAGGTCCTTCCCACCTGGTTTTCAATTTACCAGAGAAGAGGTGCAGACGAGAATTATACAACAATACTTTCTGTCCAAGATGAAACTCTTTTCACAATATGCTATGATCATGAATCCATTTAATTTTGTCCTTATATTTCTTAGACAGATCATAAGCATCATTTCGTAATTCCTCAAGTTCATTGAGTTGCAACTTTCTTTGCTCACCATCTTTATCAAGATCAAAGTTAAGGGTCTTGATCGCCCATTATGCATTGTGCTCAAGTTCGACTGGAAGGTGACAGGGCTTACCAAAGACTAAGCGATAAGGGGACAGGCCTATAGGAGTCTTAAAGTGAAAGAGCAATTTTTCCGTCGCAAGAAAAACACTAATTCAAAAACCCTTATTTTACTACACTACATTAATAACGTAGATAGCGGAAGTAAGGGATCGAATCCACAGGGAATGAAAGTCTAGAATTTGTATTAATCTAATTTACTTATTACAATAAGAAAAATTCTTATAATAATACATCGAAAAATAAAATTGAAAACTAGTCTAAAAAAATAAAAATAAAAACAAACTAATTCCTAAGATAGATGGATGAAATTCCAAATCCTCATCTGCTTCGAATTGCATCTGCTACAGAGAACCCTCCACAAACTCAAAACGTGGAAATTTCTTCCCTTCCTAACCTTCACAATACAACTTCAATGACGAGAATATTTGTTCTTCCAAAAACATAAATAGCCTCACCACCTAATATCGTACCACGAAAATCAAGGCTCGAAATCTCATTATGTTCTTCCATCGTAAAGATTTATTTGTTCTTTCAAAAACACAAATAACCTAAACGAAGCTTCACATAATAAAAATTAGGAGTTTCCAGAACTCTCACCATGGTTCTCTCAAGGAAAGATATATCTGCTAAAATCGCAGACAATCTCTCAAAAAAATCGCATAATGGGAGTTGGGAGTTTTAGTTAAATTTAAGGATTGCTTTTTTTTTTATGAAGAAGGATTCTATAAATAAGAAAAGAGTTTGAGTTTAATGAAGGAAAAGAGTTGGAGTTCAATGAGGAAAATATGGAAAGAGGTTGAATAAGGATTGGATTGTAGAGGAGTAAGGAGCAAGAAATTAAATGGAGGCTACACATCTTAATTTTTGACATTGTGCACTGGCAGTAGGTTCGGGGCTGTTTTCGGAAAGGTAAACCTCTGAATTTTAGAAAACTCAAAACACAAAAGTTATAGTTCTTCGAATCTTGTTTCCATCCATATAAAGAAATCCAAAATCTGATTTCTGAGCAAGAAGATATGATCAAAATACCGAACTGCTGCATAATTTTCTCAAATATGATTCTTGTTCCGGAATTGCTTCAATTCGTTTCTTCTTGACTTCGATACTTTATTCACTCAATTCAAATATTTTTTTGATCTTTTCTTCACTAACTCTATAATTATTACAATATACTAAAATTAAATAAATAAATAATTTTTACTACCTAAAATGAGTAAACAAAGTTAAGTAAGAGGTCTAAAATAGGCACAAAATCATGCACAACAAATACCAAAAACTTGTTATGAATGTTTTAATTACTCGCAAGTGCACGAATCGGATACTAGTATAGCTTAGGCAAGAGCGAGGTCGAACCCTAGGGACTTGACGAATGGAACGCACGAATCTCTCTCACTAACTCTAATTAATTCCTAATCTAGCTTAGAAATTGAATGGGACGATATATCAACTAAAAATACGAATAAAATAATAAAAATACTAATGAAATAATCAATTAATAAGATACTAGGGTGGTGGAGTCATATATTTGATATCATGTTCCTAGTATTCATGCCCAGCAAACTCTACTCTCTGTCTCGCACTAATTTGGTTTCTTGACTCTATTAGATGCGGAAAATAAATTCAATTAAGCCCAATTAAATTATAAAATCCAAGTGTTAATTCTTCCACAGCCAAACAAATGTATAAAATCAAAACACTCGCTATATCCGTCAAAACACACCCTATATCCGCTCTCGACAAATCATAAGGTGAATCCAACAAAAAAATAGTGAGAATCCAATTTTATTTTTTTATCAATTAAAATAGGCATTCAATAGGAGAAATTATTTTTAGCATTAAAGCATTAAATTGGTAGAGTCAATTGGCATGAATACGTGCAAGGGAATCAATCAAACATACTCATCCTCAACCCTAGAAAATAACCTAGCCTAGCATGCTCGCAATTAAAACATAATACATAATTAAATGAATTAAAAACTTACTTGGTACGCGCAAATAAATTGATGAAGAAGAAAATAATTCTGAATTAGTTCCGCCTCAAAATAATGCTACTGTTGCTTGAGTCCGTTCCAAATAAATTAATAATAAAAAGAAAAAAAAAGTTTAAAGCTGCTCTCCAAAAAAAAGAATATCCATACAATCGATGAAGAAAAAAAGAAAAAAAATAATTCAAAGGTTGCCGGCTACTGCTGCTCGATAAAAGGGCACAAGAGAGGAGTGGAAAAAAAAATAAAGAAGAAAAATTAAATTCTCCCTGCTGTCTCCCTTGTTGCGGCTTCTCTTTATATTCTTGAGATTGCTTAGGGCTTTAATTAAACATGCTGGGCTTGGGCTTGGTTTATTGACTTGAGCCCATGGTGATAATTTGTTGTGTGGCCCGCTGGAATTAATTAATTCAGCGCACTGATTTTATTTTGACCATAACTTTGCGCTCAAAACTCTGATTGTCGCAAGGTTTTCGCCCACGCGTAGCTAACTCAAAGTTATAGAACTTTTATCTCTGGAGTTTTTTTCAAATTCCGTACGGATTAATGCCAGAAATTTATTGAACTCGGGCCTTGCGCACAGCCATTTTTTTCTTCAAATTGCAAACTTCTTGATTTAATTCAAAATACCTGAAAAGCTTCAAAAACACAAAAAATATAGTAATATATGCTCTTCAAAATATATATTAGTGACCTAAATTGTACCAATTTCTTGGCACATCATGAAGGCAGTGCAGTATGCCCAAAGAGCATCTGCGAGTCTCAAAGACCAATCTTTCCTACTTGGATTGACTGTCTTTTCAAGAATTTGCTTAATTTGACGATTTGAAACATCTACCTGACCACTGGTTTGTGGATGGTATGCCAAAGCAAGTTTATGGGTTATGACATACTTCTTTACAAGATTCTCAAAGATATGATTACAAAAATGTGTACCGTTATCACTGATAATGGCTCTTGGAGTACCAACCGAGCAAAGACATATTCTTTCAGGAATTTCACAACAACTCGATAATCATTTGTGTAACAGGGTATCGATTCTATCCACTTGAAGACATAGTCGACTGCCATAAGGATATATTTAAAACCATGAGATGGGGGAAATGGCCCCATAAAGTCTATACCCCAAACATCGAAGATCTCCACGATCAAGATGGGAGTGAGAGACATCATATGCCTTTGAGATAGTCGTCCTAATTGTTGAAAATTTGGACAGGCTTTACAATAATCATGAGCATTGCGAAAAAGGGTGGGCCAGTAAAACCCGCTTTGCAAAACTTTTGCAACGGTTTTCTTCAAGCTAAAATGGCTGCCACATGCATGGTTATGGGAAAATGAAAGGATCTTATTTTGCTCAAACTCGGGGATGCATCTACGGATGATTTGATCGGGACAATACTTGAAGAGAAAAGGATCATCCCATGAGTAGTATTTAACCATGGACATGAATTTGGACTTGTCTTGCTTTGTCCAATGAATGGGAATTTGGTTTGTGAGAAGAAAGTTGACAATATCAGCAAACCATAGTGACTGAGAAATAGCAAAAAGTTACTCATCAGGGAATGACTCGGATATAAGCAAATGGTCATTTTCAGACATAGCAGTGAATCTAGACAGGTGGTCAGCGACCACATTCTCAGTACCCTTTTTATCTTTGATTGCTAAGTTAAATTCTTGGAGCAAGAGGATCCAACAGATGGGGCGAGATGTGGCATCTTTTTTGCTTAGAAGGTACTTTAATACCGAATGATCAGAGTACATAGTGACTGGAGATCTAAGAAGGTATGCACGAAATTTGTCGAGGGCAAAGACAACCGCCAACAACTCTTTCTCAGTCGTTGTGTAATTGTGTTGGGCTGGATTGAGTGTTTTGCTAGCATAATGAATCACATGAGAACGTTTATTAACTCTCTGCCCCAAAACAGCCCCAATGGCAGAATCAGATGCATCGCACATGATTTCAAACGGGAGATCCCAATCAGGAGGTCGAATAACTAGAGCTGAGATCAACTCGAATTTAAGATGCTCAAAAGCAGTGACACAAGCTTCATTGAAAACAAAAGGCACATCTTTCGAAGAAGGTTAGTCAAAGGTCAGGCTATCTTAGAAAAATCCGTTGATAAATCGCCGATAGAAACTGGCATGCCCTAAAAAGGAACGGGTGTCCTTAATTGACCTAGGAGCTGGTAAAGAGGAGATTAAATCAACCTTTGCCTTATCGACCTCAATACCTTTGCAAAAGATTACATGTCCCAAAATAATACCTTTTTTTGCCATGAAATGAAATTTTTCCCAATTAAGAACTAAATTCTTTTCTTGAGATCGTTCTAGCACCATGGTCAGATGAGATAGGCATTGATCAAAGGATGAGCCATACACGAAGAAATTATCCATAAAGACCTCTAAGAATCGTTCCACCCTGTCACTGAAAATGCTCATCATACACCTTTGAAAAGTCGCAGGTGCGTTGCACAAGCCGAATGGCATGCGTGAATAGGCAAATGTGCCAAATGGACATGTGAAAGTAGTTTTTTCTCGGTCTTAAGGATCGAGGGGAATTTGATTGTACCCAGAATAACCATCTAGGAAACAATAAAAAGAATGTCCAGCAAGTCGCTCAAGCATTTGGTCTATGAAAGGAAGAGGAAAATGATCTTTCTTTGTGACACTATTTAGCTTTCGGTAATCAATACATACATGCCATCCAGTTGAGATTCTGGTTGGGACTAGCTCATTCTCACTATTTTTTTACAATAGTGACACCAGATTTCTTTGGAACAACATGAATGGGGCTGACCCATTGGCTGTCAGAGATAGGGTATATGATTCCTACATCAAGCAACGTAAGGACTTCTGATCGAACAACCTTTTTCATGACTGGGTTCAATCGATATTGTGGCTCACGAGAAGTTTTTGTACCATCTTCCAAATGGATGCGATGACTACAAATAGTTGGACTGATACCTCTAAGGTTAGATATGTTCTAACCTAAGGCTGATCTGTGCTTTCTTAGAACATCGAGTAGATTGACTTCTTGCTCGGAAGTCAAGTTAGAGGCAATGATGACCGGATGAGTTTGATTTGAACCTAAATGGACATATTTCAACTCAGAAGGCAATGGCTTTAGGTCCAAAATTTTTTGTGAATCGCGAACATTGATGAACTCAGTTTCAGGTATATTTGCAAGCATGGACTTGCAATCAGAATTAACCACACTATTAGGGCCAGTATCTATACCAAGAATTGGTTCGAGATGAAAATATTCAAAGCAATATGTCCACTTTTCATTCTTAGTGATCCATTTATCAATGTCTATCAAATTGGTGGAGTTTAACAAAGAATTAACACTATCCATTGCATCATTTAAATCAAAAAGTCTTCACGTCATTTTCATTGGCGTCAACTCCCCGGCAACGGCGCCATTTGATAAGAAGCTATCTTCGTCGCTAAAAATAGCTTGATCAAAAACCCTTATGTACCTATAAAATATATTAGTAACGTAGATAGTAGTAGTAGTAAGGGGTCAAATCCACGGGAGTTGTTTAGGAATCAATGAAAACAAAATTGAGGAAATAATAGATTTAGAATAAAAACCATTTTTTTTATCTTTTAGAAATGCTTACTTTTCTTAAGAATAGTTTTAATACTAATAAAATGTAATAAAAGTGGAGAAAGTTGTTTTTGAGAAATAAAGTGTAGGGATTTCAAGAGTTAAGAATCCACCACCAAATTATCAATGGATTTAGAATGATAAATTATTGCACATATATACCCAAAATAAATTATATACTAGTTTGATTAAATAGAATCACCTATGGTATGTAGAGTGAACCTAAAAGCTAACCAAATAGTATTTGACAATTTATTTGTTTATAAGAGATTTTTCCTTTCAAGATCTATATTTTCTTCTTTTAGAAATAATAATAATATAAGGTTGTCACTCACTCACATTAACACTCAAGAACTATAAGATAAATTTGGAAAATAAAAAGAACTTGAAGAAAATCCTATGGTATGTAGCTCGTCTCTTAAGTCAAGTATAAAAGCCAAAATGGGATCACCTATGGTGTGTAGAGTAATCCAAAGATCTTATTTAAGAAAAATCACAAATGAGTATATTTATGTAATATTATAAAATTATAAATCACAAATAAAAATGAGGCTTCATCTCTCCCCTTGAAAGGGGGATTAGCCTTCCATAAAGATAGAAGAACAAAACAAATAATAAAATAGCTCCTTAAATATCTCCAAATATGTGTAAAAGAATTTCTCTCAACACTCTACAATATTGTCTTCTTCAACAAATGAAACAATAATACAAGAAGAAGAAAAATAAGTAGCACTCAAACATTTTTTCTCTCTACAACAAGCTTTCTTTCTCCAGGCTCTCCTCTTTTCTTCAAAACTCTCGTATGGTATCTTGGCCAAATATGAATCAATATATGTGAGAAAATGGGAGAGAAACATAATCATGAAAGTAGACAATGGGATGAGGGGGTGTTGAGTGTGTAGGAGAATATTTGTAGAAATTGTCTAGGAAGTGGAGTGTTGGGTTATGGGTTGAGTGATTAAAACATGAGAGTGGGCACCACACACTTTTGGGATATTTTTCTCTCTTTTTTCTTTTCCTGCCAGAATTTTGTAATGCAATTTTGGATCTGAAGATGGCCTAATTTGGAAAAGTGTTGAACTGAAAATTGTAGCTCTCGAAGTTCTCTTGACTTTAGGCTCAAGAAACGCATGATTCGGAGTTCGGAGCAAAAATTTATGCTTTAAAAACTATCCAAGCCACTTTAAGTGTCCTATCTCACATATTTAACAAAGTTAAGCATTTAGTTATAACAATTGAGACAAGAACCTGCAAAACAACTAAATGTCAACATTAGATAATATAATGCAATTTTTGACACTTAAATTTAGGCATTTGGGGAATTATAAATAATAGTTTTTGGTGCTTATCAGGTTGTGTGTGATGATTGCATGTTGCCTTTCGATTATAATGCATGAGCGCGTTATCTCAAACGTACACCTTGAAGTTCCCCAAGGAGTATGTCGGTAAGGCGCCTGATACGAAACACACCAACGACATGACGAAACCTGTAGCAAAGACGGACGAAATATCATTTCTATAATCAGATTCGGATGGCATCACGACCTGTTGTTTATAAAGAAGCAAGAACCTTCGTATATAAGGATAGATGGATTGATACTGCGACCCAACACTTATAAAGATGTGCAAAATTTGGTATATATGAATGACACCACAATTGATTATGATGAATCAATTGATAAGTCGAATGAACATTACGGACAAACTGGATTTGTTCAACATGTTTTAAAAGAACAAATGAGAAAATCTCTCACAATTTTATTAATCCATAGCTTTCTTAATACATATCTCTAAATGGAATGGGATGGGGAGGTATATATAGTTGTTAAAAAATACATCTAATGGTCTACATTCAATCCCACCAACTACGATATAAGGGCTCACATTTATTCTCACATACTACAAGTGACGTAAGCCATGACTTCACTAAAGACTTATGTAAGCGATGACATCATTAAGTACTAGTCAAGATACTAATTTTAAAACAACATAAAATAAAATAATAGATAAGTACTATAATTAAAATACAATCTTCTTTGAATTTTCTTGCACGAACTCTTGTAATTAGACCCATGAGAATTTCAATTGGGCATGTGTACGTTTTAATCCACGTGCTAGAGCATGGGCTAGCCTTGTCCATATCAGCGCCCACGATAATGCATTCTTCCTAGGGTTGGTACTTGTGTTGGTGTATTTAGGTGTCTGCCAGTGCAAATGGTTATTCAGTACGCCGGATAGGAGGAAACTCCGCAGCCGCGACATAATTTTGGAAATATAATCTTATGTGCCAATCGACGGAGCATCTATTCTTTCTTCCACTCGAGGTTATTGTAGTAAGCAGCCATGTACAAGCATAGGACTGTTGAAAATACGGTGCTTTAGTGGGGGCGGGATTGGGAAGCAAAGGAGCTTAATAAGACTAGTATTATTGAATGTTACTACTCTCAGTAAGGTGTCGAGTGTAGCAGTGAGTGTCGGCCTTTCTCTAAGCTATTCGCTCGTTCGAGCGGTATTCGTACCTTTTGGATCCTGGGGCATCTGGGTTGGTGTAGGCACAAAGTATGTCTAGGACGTGAGTTATGATCGGTGTGTGCGGGTTAGACAGATCCCTGCTTGTGCAGCGACGTCCTGCCCGGCATGCCTCTTCAATTGTGCCCTCAAGAGCACGTGCTGCCTTAAGCACTATCAGGTTTCCTGTGTTGCATACCTACCAAACGAAATTCTTTCGTTCTACGATGCCATTTCTCCCTGCACTACTCACGTGGCTCGGGGTGACATTGAGGCGCTCCTTGTGATCGATGCTCGTACCACCTAAGGTTGATTCGTTCATGGCCCATTGGAAACACCCGATCTCGTGGATAGGGAACCATGTGTGGGCACAGGGTCATCGGCCCTTACCTGCCCTTATAAAGCATTATCATTTCTTATAAACGGCTGTCATACCCGTCTTGACCTTTTTGGTGACACCGAGCAAGGAGGGATCATGTAGCACCGACGTCGAAGAGGAATGCTACTTAGTTGATCCAGCCAGTAGTCATATGCTTGTCTCAAATATTAAGCCATGCATATGTAAGTATGAACTAATTCAGATTGTGAAACTGCTAACATCTCATTAAATCAGTTATAATTTGTTTAATGGTTTTAGCTAATTCAGGCCACAAAAGTTTGAGGTAATAACATGTCTTTGATGCCCTTAGATGTTCTGGGCCGCACGCGCACTATATTGATGTATTCAACGATTCTATAACCTTGGTCGACAGGCCCAGGAAATCTTTAAAATTTCATTGTGATGGGGATAGATCATTGCAATTGTTGGTTTTAAACGAGGAATTCCTAGAAAGTGCGAGTCATTAGCTCGCATTGACTACGTCCCTGCCTTTTGTACATAGTGCCCCCCGCACAGCCCTTGAAAATTCGAAGGACCGAGTGCCTACCACACCCGATCGTACTGATAACTTTATCAGGTCTCTAAGGTGAACAGCCTCTAGTTGATGGAACAATGTAGGCAAGGGAAGTCAACAAAATGGATCTATAACCTCGGGAAAAGGATTGGCTCTAAGGGATGGGCACTGGGTCCCATTCCAAAACCCGTCGGCTGTCAGTGGACTGCTCGAGTTACTCTCCCGGCTAGAGCGGGTCGCCTAGTGCCGTACCAGGGACGAACTGGGAACGATTCCTTCTGGGGCCTTTCCCGGGCATCGAAAACTCGACTTAAAACTGGTACAGATAAGGGGAATCCGACTATTTAATTAAAACAATGCATTGTGATGGTTGCTGCGGATGCTAACGCAATGTGATTTCTGCTCAGTGTTCTAAATGTCAAAGTGAAGAAATTTAACCAAGCGTGGGTAAACAACGGGAGTAACTATGACTCTCTTAAGGTAGTCAAATTCCTCGTCATCTAATTAGTGTCACGCATGAATGGATTAACAAGATTCCCACTGTCCTTGTCTACTATCCAGCGAAACCATTGCCAAGGGAACAGGCTTGGCAGAATCAGCGGGGAAAGAAGACCCTGTTGAGTTTGACTCTAGTTCGACTTTGTGAAATGGATTGAGAGGTATAGGATAAGTTGGAGCCGGCAACGGTTAAAGTGAAATACCATTACTTTTAATGCTATTTTACTTATTCCGTGAATTAAAAGTGGGGCAATGCCTCTCCTTTTGGACCTAAGGCTCACCTCAGCGGGCCGACCTGGGCTGAAGACATTGTTAGGTAGGGAGTTTGGTTAGGGCAGCACAGCTGTTAAAAGATAATGCCGGTGTCCCATG
Organism: Lonicera japonica; assembly: GCA_021464415.1. NCBI lineage: Eukaryota > Viridiplantae > Streptophyta > Magnoliopsida > Dipsacales > Caprifoliaceae > Lonicera > Lonicera japonica. Next base: position 876,879 of record CM038471.1, on the reverse strand, counting down.
ATGAGCTCAACGAGAACATAAATCTCGTGTGGAACAGAAGGGTAAAAGCTCATTTGATTCTGATTTTTAGTACGAGTACAAACCGTGAAAACAATCCTATAAACCTTTCAAATTTGAAACTAGAAGTGTCAGAAAAGTTTTCATAGGGATAACTGGCTTGTGGCAGCCAAGCATTCATAGTGACGTTGCTTTTTGATCCTTCAATTTCGGCTCTTTCGATCATTGTGAAACATAAATCACTGTGTTTTGGATTGTTCACCTACCAATAGGGAACGTGAGCTAGGTTTAGACCGTTGTGAGACACGTATTACCTTACTGATGATAGTGTCACAATAGTAGTTCAATTTAGTACGAGAGGAACCGTTGATTCGTACAATTGATCATCGTGCATGGTTGAAAAGCCAATTGTGCGAAGCTATCGTGCGCTAAATTATGACTGAACGCTTCTAAGTCAAAATTTGAGTTAGAAGCGATGCATGCTCCATCTTCCCATTTGCTGACCAGCAGTAGGGTCCCCCGGCCCCCAAAGGCACATATCATTGGCTAAGCCCTCGCAGTAGATGAGCCGCGCAAGCCACCTTGAAGTACACTTTCTATTGAGCGGTGGGTAGAATCCTTTGTAGATGACTTAAATACTCAATAGGGTATTGTAAGTGGTAGAGTGGCCTTGCAGCCATGATCCACTGAGATTCAGCCCTGTGTCGCTCCGATTCGTCTCTCCCCTCCCAAAACAAACTCATATGTTTGCCTTTGCCAAGCGCGGAGGCTCTTCATTCCCTTCAACACTTGGGGGTGTTGTTGGTGAATTATTGTGTCTCGATAGAACTATAACACCGCTAAGTGTTGAATTGAGCAATCATAGTTTTCTCGTAAGTGTACCTTGCCTCGTTACTCCCGGCCACGGTAACGCACTCGCAGTTACACTTTCCTAGTTGCTTTAACATATTTGAAGGCTGCCTATCCTAGGCACTTAGCTGTTGTGTGGTAGCTGTGGTAATGCACTTGGAGGCTGCACCTGCAACTGCACTGTTGGCCAGATGCGTTAACGCGGTTGGATACTGCGTGATGCATCTGCATTGCTGCTAAGCGGTGTACTGCACTTGAACATGTAGCTACCCAGCTATGTTAACGTAGTTGAAGGATACTCTGCCCAGTTATGGTAACGCGGCTAGGCTGCTTAGATGATCGCTGCATCGCTGCATTAATGCGGTTGGAGGATGCGTTAGCTGCGTGCTGCACTGGCACTTGCACTTACAGCTGCACCAATGCGCAACTGCTGTAACGCAGTTAAGGGCTGCCCTACCCCGCCGCGCTAACGTAGTAGACTGTGCCTTTTGTGACTAGTTAACGCATTTCGAGTCCACATGCCTAACACGCTGCACAACCGTTCGACCCCAGCACCGAACCTCGACATTTGGGGCACAGTGGGAGGTGGTCCAGCGGGCTCGTCCCATTCTTCCCCTAGTGCCTTAATGTGCAATGATATCATGAGAAGGATGACTCCCGCTGTCATATGTCGTAATAGCATTAGTATTGCAACTTGATAGCATTTTTGTTTTCTTCGCAATGTTCACCAAGGGAGTGTGGATCACATTGTATACATTAGCTCTCCTCGATAAGAGGTCGTGGCAGTTCGTGACGCATCTTTTCGAGGCATGGTTATTCACTCTTGCCACAATAGCAGTTTCGTCATTCCGCGAATCCCGCAGTGGGCTTTGGTATCACCTTGTCGATGTTAGCTCTCGTCAATACGAGACCATGGCAGTTCGCATTGCGTTGTTTCAAGTCCCGATGCTCCGCTTATACCTTTCTCTAAGTCCAAAGGTGTTTTAATCTTTTTGTAAATTTAACTGTTGGCCTTGGGATCACATTAGGGATAGTAGCTTTCCTCAATACAATGCCGTAAAAACTCGCAGCTATACGTTCCGAGCCCCAGTTCTTCGCTTGTGCCCCCGTTTTTTATATGCTTAACCATACGAGGCGGTGGCACTTTAAGGCGCTTTGTTTGAATCCCTGGGTCAGGGTTGTTGGGTTGTGCATGATGATTTCATGTTGCATCTCGATTACAATGCATGAATACATGATCTCAAATCTCGACCTCGAGGGTTCCCAAGGACTACGTCGGTAAAGCGCACATGATGATTGATTCTGCCCAGGGCTGGTACCCGTGTTAGTGTATCTAGGCGTCCGCAGATGTAAACGGTTGTTCAGTACAATAGATAGGAGGGAACTCCACTGTTGTGACATGACTTTGGAAATACCATCGTGTGCGCCAATTTGTGGCGCTTCTCGTCCTTCTTCCACTCTGGATCGTTGTAGCAAGCGGCCACGCACATGCGTGGGATTGTCGAAAATATGGTACTCTAGTGAGGGCTGGATCGAGAAGCAAAGGAGCTTAACAAAAACTAGTATTCTTGGATTTTACTACTCTCAGCAAGGTATCGTGTATAGTTGTGCGTGTTGGCCTTTCTTTTAGCCATTCAGTTGTTCGAGTGGTATTTGAACCTCTCGGATCATGGGGCATCGGGGTTGGTGCTGGCACAAAGTACGTAAAGCGCGTGAGTTGTGATTGGTTGTGCGGGTTGGACGGATCCCTGGTTGTGCAGCGACGTCCTGTCTGGTATGCCTCTTCAGTTGTGCCCTTAAAGGCACGTGTTGCCTTGAGTGCCATCTGGTTTCCTATGTTGCATACCCACCAGACATAATTCTCTCGTTTGACGATGCCATTTATCCCTGCGCTGCTTATGCGGCGCGGGGCAACATCGAGTCTTTCCTTGTGATCCATGCTCGTGCCACACAAGGATGATTCGTTCATGGCTCATTCGGCACACCCAATCTCGTGGATACCAAATCTTGTGCGGGCACGGGGTCATCGACCCTTATCTACCCTTATAAAGTGTTCTCGCTTCTTATGAACGACTGTAATGCCCGTCTTGACCCCTCTAGCAACTTCGAGCAGGGAGGGATCATGCGGCAACGACGTCGAAGAGGAATGCTACCTGGTTGATCTTTCCAGTAGTCATGTGCTTGTCTCAAAGATTAAGCCATGCATGTGTAAGTATGAACTAATTCAGACTGTGAAACTGCAAATGGCTCATTAAATCAATTATAGTTTGTCACGAATGATTGTTAGTGACAAACTGACTAATGCATGCAAAGCTTTCAATGTTACACAGTACACCTTCTTTCATTTGTTTTCACTCTCCTTCAAATAGGCGAAGCTTTCAATGTAATGCCTCATTTTTCTAGTTTTACCGGTTTAGCCTATTAAAGCTACTATATTCTCCAATGCTAAATTATGGGATCGAGGTGATAAATGCACATGTTATTTTATCACTAAGACTTCTAAATTATGGGATCGGGGTGCAAACTCAAATATAAGGGGGTAAAACATGGAGTGTAAATTCAAAATTTTCCATTATTAATTTAGCTAATTTCAAGTCAAGATCATGCAAATTTGTTATACCAAAAATATTATTAACTTATGGAGTACTAGTTTAAGGGCATTTATCTATACTCAAACAAATAACTTTGTATCATTGATTGGGTGAAATAATTAAGTAGAAAAATTGTGATTTCTTGGAGCATCCACACAGTGTGCCAAATTTGCATAAACAAATTTACCTGTACATGGTAGAGAACCCAAAAATATATAATATATATGCTTAAGTTTGGTCACGCGGGTAACCCTCTCCAAACTTTACACTACATGCATTTACAAGTTATAAAAAAAAAAAAAAAAAACTAGTTCTGCCCTATAAGATCAAGCCAATATTAAAGTATTAGAGAATATTTTAATGCGTGTAATTACCACACTTTTATTATACATGGAATTCCTTTTGTGTCAAAATGACATCTCATTTTATTTTATTTTTGTTTTTTAAAATATTTATCGACTTAGGGAAACATTCGTCCTTATAGTGGTGACATATCTTTTATAAAACTAAATAATTGTCCTGGGTTGAATTTATGATGGAATGACATATGTTGATGCTAAAAACTGGAAGGGTATTTTAAACCACACAGTTAAATGATCGGATCAAATGATTGATATAATAAATGTAGTAAAGCAACAGAGTCAAAGAGGTATAAAGGAGGTTGGCCTCGTATGTGGGTTAGTCCCCCTCTGTGGAATAGAGCTAGGAGCTCGGTTTGCTTTATATTGATGATGAACAGACAACTATTACAAACTCACAAAAGTCTCTTTAACTATTATATCCTCACGATGTTACAATAAGAGTATGCTTAAGCCACACGAGTTCTAGCTTCTCTATTCTAGGAGTTCTACTGTGTACTTTGAGCTTCTATTTTCCTTTTATCTTCTTGCTATCAAATGCTGGATTTTCTCTTGTTGAGTTAATTATCTGGTTCTTAGGTTGTTCTTGTTGTTGTTCAGTTGGTGAAAGTACAGGTACATACACACATTTTATTTATCTTATTCGCCACCACATGGCATCATTTATTCACTAATACACGAGCCAGTTGCCACATTTTTTATACACTCAATACAGTGGCTAATCGCCACACCATTCGTTCATTATATACATCGGGCTAATCGCCTAATCATTCATTTATTCAAATGCACTAGCTAATCACCACGTCATCATTGGTTCATTAAGCTGGGCTAATCGCTAAACTATTCACTCATTCATTCAATACATCGGGCTCATCGCACACCAAATCATCATTTATTCAATACATGGGCTAATCGCCACATCATTCTTTGATTCACTACACTGGCAAGTTGCCAAATCATTTAACCATTCATTACACTGGTAAATCGCCAAATATTTCATTCACACAAATACACTGAGCTAATCGCCATATCAATCATTTACTAATACACTAGGGTAATCACCAAATCATTCTTTGATTCAGTACACCCGGCTAATCTCCAATTAATTCAATACATCAGGCCAATCGCCACATTATTCATTCATTCAAAAAACTGGACTAATCGCCACATCATTCACTAGGCTAATCGCCTGGTCATCATTTATTCAATATATTGGGCTAATTGCCACATCATTCTTTGATGCACTAATAAATAGGCTAATCACCAAATCTTCATTCATTCATTACACTTGGCTAATTGCCTATTCATTCATTCACTAGGCTAATCGCCAAATCTTCATTTTTGGTTCATTGCATTGGCTAATTGTCAAATCTTCATTCATCATTCATCACACTTGGTTAATCGCCAAATCATCATCTGTAAAATACATTGGGCTAATCGCCACATCATTCTTTCATCCAATACGTGGGCTAATTTCCAATTCGTTCATTCATCCATCACATTGGTAAATCGGCAAATCATTTATTCATTAATCATACTCGGCTAATCGCCAATTCATTCAATACACTAGCTAATCGCTAAATTTTCATTTATTCATTCACGAGGTTAATCGTCACATCACTCATCAATTTAGTATACTGGCTAATTGCCAAATTATTCATACATTCATTACGTCAGGCTGATCGCCACAGTATTCATTCATGCAAGTCATACACTTCATCGCTTTTTCGGCATTTTAAATTCATTCATGCAAGTCAAATACTACATCGAGCCATGTTGCCCCTCTTCTTAAACACGTGCATGAAAAAGTATTGCACCAAGCTCTATCGCCCACATATTCATTAATCGCATGTCAAAGTACTGCGCGGGCTCCAACGCCCCATTCATTCATCAATTACATGCCAAAGCATAGCACTGGGCTCTATCGCCCCTCATATTAATCATGTGCATGTTCATACATGGCACTGGGCCCCATCGCCCCTTATATCAATCATTTGCGTGTTCATACACAGCGCTGGGCTCCATCACCTCTTATAGAAATCATGTGCATGTTCATACACATAACTCGACTCCATCGCCCCTCATATTAATCATGTGCATGTTCATACACAGCACTGGGCTCCATCGCCCCTCATCTCAACCATGCGCATGTTTATACACGACACTGGGCTCCATCACCCTTTTCGTATCATTATGTGCATGTCAATGCATAACACTGGGACTCCATCCCCCTTTTCATATCATTTTTGCATGTCGGAGCACTACGTCAGGCTCTAATGTCCCACATATTCAATCATTGCATACCAAAGCACTGCACCGGGCTCTATCGCCCCGTTCATTCATCATCTTACATGTCATGACACCACACGGCCTTTATCACCCCCATACATACACTGGTTGCTTCAAAGCACCAAACCGGGCTCTATTGCCTCATTCATACTTCATTTGCGTGCCAAAGCAATAAACTGGGCTCTAATCGCCCCATATATACATTGGTTTTGTGCCAAATTACCAAAACATGATCCATCATCCCATACATACTTCGTTTATATGCCAAGGCACCGAGTCAAGCTCAATCGCTCCATTTATTCTTTGTTTGAGTGCCAAAACACCAAATTGGGCCCATCGCCCCATTCATCATTTAATTGTAGATCAAATACTGCACCGGGCTCTATCGCCCTCATTCTAACGTTTTTTTCAGGTATTGGAACCTTAGTCGAATTCAAAAGGTATACCGGGCTAATTCAACAGTTGCCGAGCCAATCAGACACCAACGTGCAATAGTTGATTCATACGAAAAATAAGAGAATTCTTTAACTTAAACTCTTAGAAAGCATCATAAAAGGTTGCGCCATCGGAGCCCTGAATATCGTCTTTGACTTCGATATATCACGGTGCCAGTCAGATACTGCACCAGGCTTAATCGCCAACCAATGTGCAAGTAATCCAAAGGAATAAAAAAATGCCGAATCCTAGACAAGAAGTATTCCGAATCGAATACAAGTCTAAAAGAGAAAGCAAAATAATTTCATTAATAAAATAAATGTCTGATCCTACTGCGAGCTATGCCTAGAAGGCCCGGTCCCATCATGGCAAGTTCACTTGCTCCCTTGTGACTCCCCATGAACCGCACCTCCTCGAACATACTGACTCTCGCTCGGACGAGAGGATTGGCGTTGAGTAGTCCTAGAACGAGTGTGTCCCGGAGATAGGCTACCAACAGTTCTCCTCATCGCATCCAACTCCTTTATTTGGGCATGTGCATAAATGCTCCATGAACTAGCAGCATCGTATGCATCCCGAATATCCGCAGTGTATACCGTGGCAGTTTGAAAGGAACAAAAAAAATTTGGTCAATATATAGTGTGAATGCTATTGAAATAATAGAACAAATATAAAAGAAAGTAATGCCAGCTGCTCAAGCAAGTCAAGAGGTAAGGGAAAGAACTGCTCACCATATGTAGTGTTTCGGGGAATCTCTCTCATATGCACAATCCCCCTCTCCATGTACCGATAAGTCAACGGGATAGGGGCAGATGGTACGTCATCGTAGAAGGCATGCCGGAATTGGGTTGATGCGAAGAACATACCTGAATCGGGCTGATGCGAAAAACATACCTGATGAGCAGAGGACCCTGTAGTCAATAAGAGTTGAGTCGCACCAGCAACATAAACATGACGAACCGGAGGTGGAGTCCCACGAGGATGAGGTGGTGGCGGCATCTCTGCACCCCCAAAATTAAAACCTCCCAAATCTCCCTCCTTGACCAGAATATTCCCACCTTGTTGCTCATCTCCATCATCATCGGGAGTGTCAAGATGATTAGGAGACCCTTCTGGAGGTGGTGGAGGCAAAATCTCGGGCTAGGATGGCTGGCAAAGGAGCATAACCACTAGGAACAGCCATCACCCGCATGAAGTCTATCGAAATAGGTGGATGCCCCGGCATCAAGTGTCTAGTGGCATAATACTCGAATGAAATCTCAGTCCCTCGTAAAAATCCCTCAAAGAATACACCACCCACTAAGTCGGTCATCTCTCTTATCGGTACCAAATCAGGATGCCTCATGAGCAAAGGTGGGTCTACCGATGCCCTTAGTGGATAGCCCTGAACATTCTGCCTAATAACTCTCTCCGCCAAGTAGAACTGAAAGTCGTACTCTCTGAGTAAAAACAGCCGGTGCTGGGACAGCATCATCATGGCTTGGCCTCCCCCCCCAATGCAATAAGTACGGGAACCAAGTCACCTGGAAAAGGAGAATACCATAAGTTATTGATATTTTATATAGGGCTAAGGATTGAGAGATCATTCATACTCAAAATTTAAAGACATACCCGAGTAATAGTTAAAGCTCGCAAATCTACCGAAACCTTCTCCACAGAGGTGAAAGTGTTCTTCCTCCTGTTGTCTCTCCGGTATATACGTTGTATAGGGTACTTTGCCAAAATATTGTGCAGGGGCTGCAATCTTTGTTCGCCATCGAAATACATGTAGTACCAGACCTGAAAAATGAAAGAGCAGTCTACCAGTTCGCACATTACTTGAATTAGAGAGAAATAAACTTTCAAGTGTCGAAATGACCATGTCTGAGGAATAATCACGTACCTCCCACAGGTGGGACATGTCGATATGGCTCATAGACACCCTCTTGGAGAAAAAGCTCATCGAATGGTAGAGGGTCACCAAGCTGACACTTGCCCAGTTATAGTTTTCGATCTGAGAAAAATGTCGCAAATAATATAGCCACCATAAATGTACAACATTACCAGTATTCGCCGGAGGGCCTGTCCTAACACAAACAGAAGGAGGCACCGGGCCCACTGCCAAACCTGTAAAGCTGGCAAAACATCATTTTGGGCCCAACCTTGTTGATAACTCCTCAGGTCCTCAATCCTAATGGCGTTTCCCCCGTGGAATGGAAACACAACTCCGAGTGCCCTCTCTATACCAGCGTCAGTAACCACTCTCCTCCTATCGATGTCAATGGGCTCTCCCGCAAAAACAAGCCTAGTCATCATATGAAAATCAAAAGGCGTCATCGTCATCTCTCCGAATCGGAAGTGGAAAGTGTTGGTAGTATCCCACCAGTATTGTGCCAAGGCTGAATTCACAGTAAGCCATTGGTTCCTCGAAGCCCCAACGACCGAATCCAAGAACATCCCGAATTCCACCGAGCGGACAAAGATATATACCTCCAAAGGGCAACTCGCCCAAATGTCTCCCAATATGCTCATGGCCACGCCACATCCTCGAACTCCACCCTCCAACAAACAAGCGACATATCGTCGTAAGAATCAGGTAATATGCATATGTTAAGCAAATAACTAACACTTTCAAAAAATAAAGTTCATATACCGAAGAAAAGAAGAATCATACTGACATTTTTACTAACTTTGTCTTCCAGGGGCATTTTAGTAATTTTCTACCGAATAAGTAGCCATTTGTACTAACATTGTCTTTCAGGGGCATTTTAGTAATATTCGGCCTAAACGGCATCATTTTCTACTAACATTGTCTTTTAGGGACATTTTAGTAATTTTCTACCGAACAGGTAACCATTTGTACTAACTTTGTCTTTTAGGGGCATTTTAGTAATTTTTGGCCAAACAACATCGTTTTCTACTAACATTGTCTTCCAGGGGAAGTTTAGTAATTTTTGTACCAAACAAGTAGCCATTTGTACTAACTTTGTCTTTCAGGGGCATTTTAGTAATTTTTGGCAGAACGTCATCAATTTCTACTAACATTGTCTTTTAGGGACATTTTAGTAATTTTCTACCGAACAGGTAGCCATTCGTACTAACATTGTCTTTCAGGGGTAGTTTAGTAATTCCTACAAAGCGGGTAATCCTTCTATACTAACTTTGTCTTCAAGGGACATCTCAATAATAATCACTAAGCCCTTGTTCGAAGCAAAACACAAATTCAAAGATATAAGTCTGCCGATGGCAAGACCAGTCTCCCCCAAATTCGAGACGTAAGTCTGCCAATGGCAAGACTAGTCTTTCCCCAATCCCTTTTATTACTATTATTGATGAGATCTTATTTAGCCTGTTTCGTATACTAACTTCACCTTTCAGGGTGATTTGGTAATTTTTAGCCTAAACAGTGTTATCATATACTAACTGTCTTTTAGGGGCATTTTAGTAATTCCTATCGAACAGGTAGCCATTTGTAATAACTTTGTCTTTCAAGGGCATTTTAGTTATTTTTAGCCTAAACGGCGACATCATGTACTAACTTTGTCTTTCAGGGGTATTTTAGTATTTTTTTACCTAAATGGTAGCCATTTGTTTAAACTTTGTCTTTCAGAGGCATTTTAGTAATTTTTACCTAAACAGTAGCCGTTTGTACTAACTTTGTCTTTCAGGAGTATTTTAGTAATTTTTAGCCTAAACGGCACCATCATGTACTAACTTTGTCTTTCAGTGGCATTTTATTAATTTTTAAGTTAAACGGTATATATTTGCACAAATTTTGTTTTTTAGGGACAATTTAGTAATTTTTACAAAGTGGTAATATAAGTCTCCCAAAAAGGTAAGACAAACAATTCACTCTCCCGAGAAGGCAAGACAAATAACACAGTCTCCTGAGAAGGTAAGACAAATAATTCAATCTCCCGAAAAGGCAAGACAAACAACATAGTCTCCCAAAAAGGAAAGACAAACAATTTAGTCTACTAAAAAGGCAAGATGAATAACCAAGTCTCCCGAAAGGCAAGACGAACAACAAAATCTCTTGAAAAGGCAAGACTCATTTTTACCGAAATGGTAAAGTTCATTATCTACTAAAGTGGTAAGTTTTCTTGATTACCTAAGTGGTAGGTCACTATCCTTATGGTTATTAACATTATATATAGTATGTTTTTATTTACTAACATGTCTTTCAAGGGCAGTTATGTAATTTTGCAACTAATATAATATATTGCAACACCAAAATTGGTGTCACTTTCAAGACAAACAATAATTTTACCTCTTTCAATTTTGCACATACACACACATATATATATCCACTACTAATAAAATGCAGAGATACAAAATAAAAGAAAAGAGATGAAAACACACTCGCGTAAGAGGCATAGCATCAGTGCAGAGGTGGTTGTCCGGGTGCTGAAGCAAGAATTCAGTGTTAGCCAACGGCTGTTGCCCCACTGCAAAATACACTTGATTGCAGCCTTCAATCGCAACCACAGCCCCCCTATATTGCACGTCAGCCCAACCATCCTCGCGGAATCAAGGAATAAATCGTCCAGCCTCGAAGGAAAAGTTTTTGTTCTAGCCTAGATTTCCGTTCGCTACACTGGCATACGCCTGGTAAATCGCAATCATATAGTCTTCCATTGCTAAGTTCAGAGAGAGAAAATAAGTGTTTCTGCGCTGAAAAAGTTGAATACGGTGGAAGAGAGTAGAGAGAAACAGTGTATTTCCTTAGAAGAACGCAAGTCAAACTGCTATAGTGGCCGGAGATGAAATAAAAGAGCAGAAGATTGATCAGTCTTTATGCTCGACGAATCGGTCTTCAAGGCATTCTAATCGGTCTAAATACGATATCAGTCGGTCTTCATGGACAAGACCGATCTGTCTTTGCATCGACCGAATAAGTCACATCAACATTTTGATCAGTCTAACTACACTATCAGTCGGTCTTCATGGACAAGGCCGATCGGTCTTATGTGGACTCGGATGGGTCTTACCATTCAACGGATTGGTCTTTAATGTTCAAATGCCAGGCCTCAGTTTTTTCAAATTTCGGGAACCGTAACAATGAACAAAAGTCGCGAAATGTGTATCTCACTTTTGCTTCTGTTTTCTCGAAGTTGCACACTTTTCCAAAATGTACAAATGCCGAGGGGCTTTTGTGGACATGGAACTGAGTGCATTTTGACAAAGTACAAGCAGACTTAAACAGCATCAAAAGTGGAATATGGGCCAAGCTGGTTCCAAAATCACACTCAAGGTAGGAGTATCAAACATCCAAATTAAGATGACAATGAGGGAGAAAACCAATCAGTCTTTTACCATATCCAATCGGTCTTAACCAAGGGTCAATCGTTCTTTACCCATCAAATTGGTCTTCCCCCAATATCGATCTGTTTTTGACCCATATCGATCGGTTTACCCATCAATTGAATCGGTCTTAGCAAGCTAAAGTGGCGAAGCATCAAAAAATCAATCGGTCATTAGCTCGACCGGAATTGTATTCGAAATTCTTATTATCAATCTAAACAGAACAGCTTTGTCGTCAGGAAACACTGTATCTTATTAATTCTTTCAATTCGTTTTTAAACATTTATCACCCCAAGTGTATATAAATTGTATTGATGGGAGTATTGTATATAATACTTATGAACTGGGTGTATGCCAATTAAACTGTAATTGGACAATATTGACTTGTATGACACGTAGAATAATTCTGGACTCGAATACACTGTAAATACTGCCATACTGTAAAAATATGAATTTTATTACACTGCAAGGAAAAACTGATCAGTCTTAGGCAGTGACCGATTGGGCTTCAGTGATGACCGATCGGTCTTTTGGTTAAAATTACACTTTTTGCATCGTAATCTGTGCCAGAATGCCTGCATGTTAACAAAACTGATCAATATGTTATTTAGGCCTTAAGACAGTAGGAGTTATTATGTATCGCTCCATCCAAATGGATTATTAGTGTAAACACCATTAATAGCGTTCTACAATCATATCTATCACTTATACGCGCAACCAACCGCTTTATGCATTCGAATTCTAAACCCCACAATTCTAGGTTTAACATGTGTATGTATGGTGGGTCCTTGATGAATATTTACATACATAAGCTAAAACATAATTATCTTTGTTAAATTATGCAACTAGAGTGATAACCTATCACTATCAACTCTTAATTGAAGCTTAGTCGAGCCCAAACCCCATAAACATGCGACTTTCGGTAAAAACTCAAGTTTAGTTTGATTCGAAGCATACAATACCTAATAATTGAAATAAAGTTTGAATACTAGTGTTCCCACCTTAAAGAAGTCAAATCCTTGAGTAAATGATGCGTAGACGCCAAATCACCAAAACCCTAGCTTGCTTCAAGTTCCTGCGGCGAAGATGAAGGCGGAAGACAATGAATAGTGATAGAGGAGGTGTTTTGAAACTCAAATATTGGAAGGGTTGGGAGATGTGTGGAATCTCTTGTCTCTCCCTCACTTGATCTCCCTCACTCGATCCTGTTGATGTTGTGTGCTCGAAAATGGGGAGTTTGGGGTGTAAAACAAGTTAAATATAGTTAAAACTGACTTTCAGGTGAACCATGATTGATCATTGCCTTCCATGATCGTTCATGAACATAAACAAATGTCTATAAAAGGGTCCATGATCGATCATGGTGGTCACTGCACCAATAACTGACTTTTTGAGCTCGAAATGGACCTTGAATGGCCGAATCTCCACTCGGCTCGAACACGAAAGTTGTAAAGGGGAAAGAAATGAAGACATGACCACAAATGGGGTATCCCGTTTGTACATGAGATGAAGAAGTTATGGCTTCTCAAAATTGGCCAAAAATCAACGAATCCCGAAAAGTCAAAATTTGCGATTTACACCTTGGTTTCAATCCGAACCACCCGAATAGCATAAGGATTGCTCCCTCAAACTTAATATACCTAATATAACATGCTTGAAGTATCAAGTCAAGCACGAAGGGCTCGAAACCCAATGCTTATCCTCCAACGGAGATTAAACCTTAACCAGCTTAAGGAAAGGTCAACACGAAAAACGGAACACGGGGTATTATAAGAATAGAAAAGCTCCATTTTACAGAATGGTCCATTCAAATGGCCAACACGTGGATTCAGGCAAGCTTCCTTTTAAATCTTCTTGACGAAGATTGAAATCAGTGCATGCTCCCCACTCATTGGTTGAGACCATATACTTGAGGGCCAATTGAGAAAGAATACAATTTTGTTACAATTGGGCTAGTCCAGCACTTTGGAGGCCCATATGTTGAATATAACCCAGTGACCTATTAATGAGGGAGCCAAGGGAAATAAATGGAAAGGCTGATGTTAGCACCGTGCTGAGGACAATAAGAACACGGCTGACTTTCAGCCATAAATGTACCACTTGATCAACACGTGAAAAGGCACAAGAGACTTGTGGGAGAATACCACTGAATTGTACGAATACCAAAATTAGTTAGATAATGACAAAACTATTGGAATGTTATCTAAGCATTACCCTCTTTGGTCATTTTACCATAACCCTAATGAGCATTTGAAACCCTAATTCTATATGTAAAAAAAGAAAAGTGATACCTCATAAAAAGGGATCGATCAATCTTTGAATTAAGAAAAGTTTAATTAGTATAAAGGGAGAAAGCTGGAAGCTTGTCTTATTCATTAAAATAACAGCCTTACGAGCTAATAACAAAAAACACACACACAGTGGGTGGAGGTACTCTAGATCTACTATCCATTGGTTAGGGGAACCATCTTAAAAAAAAAATTTCACTTGTCTATTGTCACCCCATTTATTATTCCACCAAACTCGCTAAGAGCCATTCCTCATTGTGGGTTGGTCCAATTTTTAGTCACCTACAATAATATTTGTCTATAGTTCTAAATGGAGTTATGCGAAAAATATGTAATCAAATTTAATACAGTTCAGTCTTATTCTCATTGTGTGGAAAGAAATGAGAAATTTAAATAAAAACCTCAATGCAAGAGATGAGTAGAAATTTAGGCGTTTTTGGTTGTATGCCTGAGAGAAATAATACTAATTGATTCTTTAAATCTCAAAAATGTTTTTCACTAAGCATAGTCTCTTTCGATACTTTGTAGTATAGAAAGTATCCAAAAGCTGGGAAGGAGTAGTCAAAGTAAGAATCTTAATAGTTGATTTAGAATTGATAAATGGCTTTTTTTTGTTACTCTTGCATATCTGCATTTTTAATCCTTTAAGTAGAATTTATCCATGATTCCTCTAACATGTCATATTTTTTTAATTTTTTTTGGTTCAGCCTTTTACAAGGTAAGGATGTCTTATTATGGTTGTTGTCTATATAAATAACTCCAAACCATAATTACAAGAATTAGAACCTCCCAAGAAACTATTGCACTTCTAAAGAAAATAAAATTTTCACTACTAAAGGGATTTCAACCATACATTATTCATGCTTTTATTCAAAGACGAATTATTGATACAAGGTACAACGAAGCATCAAGAGAGAGCTATGAAAACCTTCGTAAACAAAACTAAGAAACAACCAAAACACATGATTAGAGCATATAAGAACAACATCATGAACCAAGCATTGACATTGTTTCCATGGATAATTTAGGGAGAATCATCCTTTCCTTCCTCAATAAGAAGTGTTGTCGGCTTTTGTTTAACAAAGATGCCAATGGCATCTAGGTAGTGGCCAGCTCTTCCATGGAATCCAACAAACGTATTATTATTTATCGGGGTGGAGAAAGAAGTGCCAGAACCGGTTCCAAAAGGTCCATAAGTAGCCTTATTTGTAGTAAAGGACAGCGATGTGATCGTTACCATAGAGGCATAATTTCCATATTTCCCACTTATGGATATCAGGTGTTCAGAAGGCAAGTCAATAAGAACCTGCAGATAATATATATAGATATATTTTAATTAGTAGTTTATGAACCATAATGCTTTGTTGTTTGCACCAATAATATAATTTTCAATTCCTTTTTTCAATAATTGTTCTTCATACAAAGAACAATAATCCTAAATAATTTCATGTTCAAATTCTTTACCAACTATTTTGAATATATGTTCAAATTGAGTAGATATGGATAATGAAATTATACTGATTTAATTGAGTATATTTGTTTTCTTTAGAAATATTTTCTATTAAAAAACTTAACATGCCACAAGGGGGAATACTTACAGTTTTACTTTCACCAATGTCATTAGGGTTTTTGCCTCCAAATGTTCCCGAATCTGAGCCAGTTTTGTCCCGGAAAGATATAGACTTGATGTTTAATCCGACATTGATGACTATCTGGTTTATACCTTGATTTGGCATATAACTCCATGGAATACCACCATCGCCTCCCCATGGACCTATTTGAATAATTCGTTCAATGTCCTTCTGCATCATTACCAATAACCACTATTACTGAGTTTTTTTGGCTCTAACTGGGATTCAAACTACCTGCAAATAAAAAACCTTTTTTTTAAATAAAAAAGAAAAAAAAATTTACAGGTTTCACATAGATGCCAATTGCATCAAGGTAGTAGCCTCCTCTTCCATGAAATCCAATCACAACCGAACCTTTAATTGGTATGGAGAAAGAAGTGCCGGCAGCAGTTCCAAAAGGTCCATATGTGCTAAGATTAGTTCTGAATGATAGTGATCCGATCACCACCTGTTCATCATATTTTTCACATGTCCCATGGAATCCAATCATTGCGCTTTTAGAGAAAGGTTTTGTTATGAAATTAGGGCAGTAATCATGCATCGCATACACTAATTTACGCACTAATCATTGAATCCTATGATCTATGCAGTTCAATAAAATCGACAGATGACATACCTTAATCGAGATTTGATGTCAATGAAACGAACAGGATGGATCTGATCCTTCTGTTGTTGTCGTCCTTAGCGTAGAAAACACGACGCCTCTACGGTATGCACACACGAACGAGATGAGATCTTGCTTGGTGTACTAGCGCCCTCTAGGGTTCTCTCTGCTATTTCGAATTTTCTTGCCTCTCTCAATTTCGTTGACGGCCAAGAAGAACAAAGGTTCCCTTTTATAAGGGAACCCTAGTGAGAACCCTAAGCAACAAACGAACTGGGCCCAAGTCCAACTTGGCCCGTTTTAATTCGTTTTGATCCAACTCGTTTTGGTGTGCGACCCTGTAGGTTTTACACTCTTTGGCCGTACAATTAAAACCCGTTTTATTATACGAACAGTAAGCGGTTTCTAGTAAAACATTACTATTATCCAAAGGGTATAAAGGTCAAAAACGACACAACCTTAAATTGATATTTCACACATTAACTCCTTTTGTCAATCGATATCTAGATTGAACACAAGACTAGGCAAGTGTCATTCTTGTATAGTTCAATCTTTATTTCTTGATCTCTAAGTATAATTAATCCAAAACAAATGACATCTCATTTGTGCATGGCCATGCAAATATTAATTACACTTATCAAGGGGCCCAACGATATCTCTCTCAATATATGAGAGTGACAAATCCCATCTTGATCAACCACATACCTCTACATAGTTCATAGTATGCTCGGTCATCATCTTTATAATTACTCGGTCAAGAGCAACGTTTGATAATGCCTGACATGCTAATCCCTATGTTGGTAACCATGGCGATCTCAAGTCTGAGGATAATACGATATCACAAATGGGGAACATCACTGATGACATTATGTAACACTCCTCGCAGTGTCCCCAAAACGGGTCAGTCCAATACTTTGTTCCCTAACAAGTATCAGTATGTTCAGCTTGATATCTCCATATCCATGACTTGTGGAACATAGTCATCAGCTGACCCATACTCTAATCATTATATCAATGTGATCCTAGGTTATTGATACATGATTAGGGACATCTAAACAATATTATTATTACATTACTAGCATCCCACAATCTAGTCACGTACTTGATGAACTAGTATTAATAAATATTATTTACAAGAGATTATAAAGTAAAATAAATAAACTTTATTAATAAAAATAAGCATAAGATATCCAAGTACAAATCATAATCTATGAATAGTCCTAGGACATATCTCTTTCAGGTTTACCATAAGCTGTTCCAGAAAGTCCATTTGTAGTGAGATTTGCATTGAACGACAGGGAAGTGTTCCCTAATAGTCCATTGTAACTTCCATAAGTTCCGCTTATAGACGTCAAATACTCTGAAGGCCAATCGATTTCAATCTAAACATGCATGACACATAAAATATTAAAATATAAGACAAGCAAAATATCTAAGTGCTGCTAATCTATTAATTAAAAAAAAAAAACATAACACACAGATTATAAAGGATCTACAAAAATGCTACAACGTCAGTAATACGTGCGAGTTACCCAGATTTTGCCAATCCATCAGCTATGGAGTTATTCTTCCTGGAAATGTATTAATATATGAATATCTAAGTCACCTTTTTCTCTTCACACCTGTCATTAGGGTTGTTGCCACCGAATGTCCCTGAATCCAGGCCACTGGCATCTTTGAGGGAAATGGACTTGATATTTCTTTCTACACGAAGGACTATCTGAGTTATCCCACAGTTTGGCCTGTAACTCCAGTGGTTGCCACCTAAACCTCCCCATGGTCCCAATGAAATAATTCCTTCCAAGGATGCCTGAGCACAAACCAGTAGTCATCATCAAAACAAATGTATCAATTAGCATGTGATTATCGAAAATATACGTTAGATAGTTTCATACCATTTGCTTAGACGAATCTGTTGAATGTTGGAATGTATCTGTCCTGTCCTTTATGTGGTTTAACGTAATTGTGTAGGAGGTATATATAAACATATTAGAAACGGAGGGAGGTATATATATATATAGACAGCTTAAGAAAATGCTTTCCCTTTCTTTGAGAGTTTTTGTAAATGAGGGAAGAAAATGAGAGGGTTTTTTTTTTATTTAACTTCTAAAATCCTTCAAAAGGCTCTCTTTTAAATTTTATTTTTTTTATTTCCTTCAATATTAAAACTTAAAAGTTTTTTGGAAGAAAACTTTGTTATTTTTACTAGGTATTGCCTGTATTAGACATGGTGAAACGAAAAGTTATTAATAGTTGAAAATAAGATTAGCGTGTAAGAATTATGGTACCTCTTAAAATTAATATAAAATCGAAAGCTAGAGAATAAAAGTGCTATCTTGCCTCAACCTCCTTTGGACCGGGGGGTTCTTTTTTGGCTTTTAAAATATTCATATATTTTAGTTAATTTGTTCGTGTCTAGAAGTACACACCAGTGTAATTTTTGGAGTCTAAGTTGGCAAGCAGGTCAAGTAAAAGTCTGGAGCTGAATTTATGAACATGTATAAAATTTCATCACAAATTATTTTATGATTTATTTTAAAAAGTTCTAGAATTTTTGAAATATTTTTTTTTTCGGAATTATTAATATTGAAATGACAGGATCTGTTTTATTAAGTCTAATTGTTATATTTGTTTTGTTTTTGGCTATAGTAATCTTTAAGTTTATGGAAAGTACACACGTACGTATACTTTGCTTTGTTTTAATTGCATGTATGCTTTATTTTACTTTATTTTGCTTTGTTATACGTTTAAATTGAATGAGAAGGATAAACCATTGTATGAGAAAATACTCCCCACATGCTTTGTTTTTGGCTTTTGTAATCTTTATGTTTTTGGAAAGTACACACGTACACTGGATGCTTTATTTTACTTTATTTTGCTTTGTTATATGTTTAAATTGAAAGAGAAGGATAAAGCACTGTATGAGAAAATACTCCCCACGTGATTTATTCAACTTTATTTTGCTTTGTTTTATGCTTAAATTGGCGCATAAGTTGATGCCTGATGGTAGGTATAATAGCTGTCTACTTTCTTACAGCTAATTTTTGTACTGTTGTGTTTTATTTTTTAATCTTGACCTTGCATATTTTTAATCCCGAGGTACTAGCTTCGTTGTCACTTTCTAATGTGTATGAAATAAAGTGGCAGTGGATTTGCTAAATTACATAAATTGTTAGTGGCTAAAATCTAGCCAAGCCCGATTTGAATGGAACCGATCCATATTAGAATACTTGGTAATCAGATAAAAATGATAAAGGTGATAAGTTATGAACAATAAGACAGTAATGTATAAATGGAAACTAGAATTGCTTTTGCGATAGGTTCCTCCGATTGGTCATATACCTAGTCTAGCAGTACGTCCTTCCTTATGTGTGTGTTCTTCACTAGCTCGAATGGTCTCAAGGAGATCAATACAATGGTACGGGTTTCCTCGATCTTAGGATTAGAGATAATGTGTCTAGGAGTGAGTGTAGGAATAATTGGAATTCCATCTCCCTATCTGCGAGTTTTCCCTTCCTATTTATATTTTTATGATAGGGTTACATTAGGGTTCAGGGTGATTAAAAATTACCATAAAGAATAAACTTGGTCACTATTCTAAGATTTCAGGTCTCCCTAACCCTGTTCACATCTATAAAAAGTCATTTTCTATTGTATATCTTCCAGCTCAGCAGCCTTGTCTTTGTTATCTGATTATCCTTGGTCGGACAATAATCCACCGGTCGGATAAAGGTAATGATGCCACATGGCCAGCTTAGGGATAATCCTACAGTCGCATGGAATTTGCTTGTGGGCTAGACATCAACCTTGGGCCTTAACCAAAAGCCCATATCTATATTTTACCTCCCACAAAAATTTTGTGACTTTAATATTAAATGCAATTTAAAGGAATGATGAGAAGAAGTTAGAGAAATATAGTTTGCAACTAATTCATGCTTTGTTAATATAATGTTTAACTGTTTAAGATAGGTAATTCTAAGCAAAAATTAAGAAATGATTTAAAAGAAAATTGATGTGCCATGCAACTAATATATAAGAGAACAATAAAAGTGCCACATTTTGGCTTTCAAAATATTGAACCTATTCAAGTCAATTCGTTCTCTGTCTAGAAGTACATTGATAAGTACCCAAATTTGTAAGTTAGACCTACAGATAATATTTTGTTAGTAGAAAATTAAATTATTAAAATGCGGAAGAATAATATTTATTTTATCTTTTGTAGGGAATAAGTAAATTGTGATAAAAAGTTCAAAACGGTGGAAGAAGTCAATTAAAGACCAGATACGAAGAGGGAGAAATAGACTCCAATTCCATATTCTATTTCCTAATTCAAATATAACTCATTTTCTCTCTTTTAATTAGAATCTTAAATGAATTCATATTTTACTATTTCTTTTCCACTTCTAATTTCCTAAACCTATTAAACTTATATCTCTTGTTCCTATATATACACGCATTCTCTACACCTAAAATTAAATATAGATACAAGAGATACAAGAGATAGAATACGTAGAATATAGATATTATTAGATAGTTCTAGAGAGAGAAATTCCCTATATATTCTCTCCCTCTGTATACTAGTTGTCGTGTGTCCGAAAAATTAAAAGTGAAGGAATGGACAGCATAAAGTCACGCGATACACGCTGGTTTGAGCATTAGGGAAGCTTCCTACTTTTCTTTAAGTTATCTATAATTTGTATTCAAATACTTTAATTTTAGTTTTAATGATGGATTATTATTTTATTTGCATGTTTTAATGATGAAACTGCTATGGATGCACTGTGCTTAATTCAATTTTAATTAAATTTTAATCTTTTATCCCGAATTAAAATAGATTTTCAAATTACTATTATTATAACATGTGTTTTCTTCTATTAACATAATTGTTTTTAAAATAAATGAATGATCTCTTATGATCACTACAATTGGGGATATGGGTTGAGGGATCATAAGATTTTGTTATATTAGGATTGGGTTGGCCCTGCATTACATTGGGTACGGTTCACTAACCCAGTAATGAAAGGGCTGAAGAGAGCAACTTGGAAAGATAACGTCAGTGCCATGCCAAGGACAATGGAACTCGGCCGATTTCATCAAGAGATGTGCCGCGTGACCAATACATGAAAAGGCACAAGCAGTGCCTGGGGGAGGGAATTTTATCGAATTGTATGGAGCACTATCAGAATCGTGCTATTTCTCACCAAATCGTGAAAGTTGCGTGATGCCAAAATTTATTAGTTATGGATGGTGGAAAAGGAGATGGAGTGTTATCAAAGCCTTACCCTCTTTGGTCATTTTACTGTTAACCCTAACGAGCATTTGTGAGCATTTGTAACCCTAATTCTATATGCATAAGTAAAAAATGGATAGCTCAAAAGAGGGATTCCATCTTCAATTAAAAAAAAAAATCCTTAGTCTAGAAGGAGAGGGAGCCAGTAGCTTGTTTTCTTTATTGTAAACAGCCTTGGGAGCTAAATAACAGACAAGCAGACCCAAAGGTTGAAGATACTTTAGGCCGGCTTACTATCTATTGGCTAGGGGAACCATTCTAAAAAAAAAATCCCTTGTCCATCCTTACACATTTAACGATCCCATTAAGCTTGCTAACAACTATTCTTCATTGTGGGTCGAGCCCAAATTTTGGTCACCTACACAGGCAATGCCTATTTTTATTTACATTCGTTTCTATGGTAATTTTGAATTTGTTTATATAGTAGAGTTGAATATTAAAAATATAATTACATATTTTTTATTTATGTCCATGGTGATGGATTGTTTCTCCTTGGGATTTTTTTATATTGATTACTTGTTTGGTTTAATTTAATTTGTTTAATTCAATTTTTAGTTTCTTAGTTTTGGTAGTTTTAAAATCCAAATTCAAAAACTATTTTAATCTCAATTCCTAAAATCTTGGATTTAAGCAAAGTTTCCTATCTTTAAGGTATTTGCTTGGATTTGGATCGAATCCAACTTATTCGCTATACTAGTTCAATCATTTTACATAAAAGTAGGATTTCTATGCATTTAATTACGGAATAAAATAAAGACAAATTAATTCTAAAAAAATCCCTTAAATCATACACATTAGTGTAATTTTTGGAGTCCAAGTTGGCAGGCAGATCAAGTAAAAGACCGGAGCTGAATTTATGAACATGTACAAAATTTCTTCACATATTATTTTATGATTTATTTTAAAAAGTTCCAGAATTTTTGAAATATTGTTTTTTTCAAAATTATTAATATTGAAATGAGAGGATATGTTTTATTAAGTCTATTTTTTTTTAGAATTATTAATATTAAAACAAAAAATTATTAATAGTTAAAAATAAGATTAGCGTACCTCTTATAGAAAACAACAAAGACAAAATTAAAAGTTTAGAATAAAGTGCTATCTTGCCTCAACTACCTTTGGACGGGTTCTTTTTTGGGCCCATGCAAAATTTTGTCACCATCTTTTGAAACTGAACCGTCTATGCTTTATTTAATTTTGCACAGGGTGCGGGTTGGGTTATTTTTATTTAAGTTGGGTGGGATTTTTAATGAATAAGACTTAACAAATTCAATTCTAAAAAATTCCCTTAAATCATACATATTAGTAGTAAATATGTAAATTTCTTCACATATTTTGTCGATTAATATTTTAAAAACTGTTACCAAAATTTAAGAAAATTTTTTTTTCTATATTGAAATGAGAGGTATTTTTATTAAGTCTATTTTTTTTTCAGAATTATTAATATTAAAACTTAAAAATTATTAATAGTTAAAAATTTAATTTTTACATAAGAATTATGGTATTTTACTTAAAACTAGTAGAAAATAACAAAGACAAAATTAAAAGTTAGAGAATAAAGTACTATCTATGCCTCAACTACCTTTGGACAGGGTTTTTATTAAATTTTTGAGATTTTTTTTAGAGAGAGGGGGGGGGGGGGGGGGGGGGGGTTGGGTTATTGCTCTTGCCGAATAGTATATATTTTTAGAATAACTTTGTGTAAGAATTATGGTACCTCTTAAAACTAGTAGAAAATAACAAAGACAAAATTAAAAGTTAGAGAATAAAGTTATCTTGCCTCAACTACCTTTGGACAGGGGTTCTTTTTTTCAAGTTTTCTCGTTCAATTTTGGGGGGGGGGGGGGTTGGGTTATTGCTCTTGTATCCGACCTTTTTATTATTTTTAGATAATGAAATTGTTTCTAGACTTAGTTCATTTTTCAAGTTTTCTTTCAATTAGCCCAATTTTTTTTTTTATTCTTTATTTTTTTTGTAGAACCTTCGTATAAGCCTTTGAAGCGGGCTTTTGTATATTTTTTGGTTATTTACTGTATAACTCTAATCCTCTATGGAGGCTAGTATATAAGTTAAATTATATGTAAAAATTTATTTGGTAAAAAAAAAAGTTAAGTTTGTATAGATAAATAATCAATAATTTTTCTTTAAATTTTTTTTGACAAAAAAAAATTAACAGTCCTAATGAATCTTATTTTATCCATCTTATTGAGTAGGTTTTAAATATATAATTTTTTATTAAAATTTTGAAATCTCACATCAACCTTCACCTTTTTCTTTCGTCAAAAACTTTATAATATCCTAATTTTAAATTAAACTGACTAAATTATTACCAAAAGTTTAATTATTTGTGAAAAAAGCTATGCTTGCTTAGATAGAGAATAGTTTTTCTAAGGGTTTGTTTTTTTTAACATAGAATTTAATAGTAGCAGTTGATCTTACTTTATAGATTTTGTTTAATAAATTTTAAATATATAATTTTTAGGATTATTGTATGTTAAAGTTTTTGATAAGAGAGAAATGTGAAAGTTGATGTGACATTTCAAAATCAATCTAGTGGTCCACATAGCTTTAAAACAAATTGTGTAATTTGAACCCTTAGATTAGATGATTTTTAGGGTTTGGAAGGGTTAAAAACTCCTTCTTTAATTATAACAAAGATATATATATATATATATATTAAATGCAATAACTAATTTAAGTGGCAGTGGATTTGCCGAATTATAGAAATGTTGCAACTTTAATATCAAATGCAATTTAAAGGAATGATGAGCAAAAGTTGGAGTGGTCTAAGTTACGACTCATTCATGCTTTGTTAATGTTTAATTGTTTAAGATAGTTAATTCTAAAGAAAAATTAAGAAATGATTGAATAAGAAAAAAACCTTGCTATGCCATGCAATCAATATATAAGAGAATCATGAAAGTGCCTCATTTCGGCTTTCAAAATATTGGACATATTCAATTCGTTCGTGTTTAGAAGTACACACTAGTGTAATTTTTGGAGTCTAAGTTGGCAAGCAGATCAAGTAAAACTCTAGAGCTGAATTTATGAACAGGCATAAAATTTCTTCACATATTATTTTATGACTTATTTTAATTAATGTTTAATTATTGATACCGAATTAAAATAGATTTTCAAATTACTATTATTATAACATGTGTTTTCTCTCTCTTACCTTAATTGTTTTTAAAATAAAGGAAGGATCTCTTGTGATCACTATAATTAGAGATATAGGTTGAGGGATCTTAAAATTTTGTTACAGTAAAATTGGGCCGGCCTTGCATTTTGAAGGCCCAAACGTTGGGTCCACTGACCTAGTAGTGAAGGGGCCGAGGAGAGCAAGTTGGAAAGATGACGTCAGCGCCATGTTGAGGATAATGGAACTCGGCCGACTTCATCAAGAAATGTGCCACATGACCAACACATTAAAAGGCACAATGAGTGCGTGGAGGAAGGAATATTATCGAATTGTACGGATCACTATCAAAATCGTGCTGGTCCTCACCAAATCGTGACAGTCATTTGGTGCCAAAATTTGTTAGTTGCAGATAAAGGAAAAATTGCTGGAATGTTATCTAAGCCTTACCGTCTTTGGTCATTATATTGTTAACCGTAATGAGCATTTGTAACCTTAATTCTCTACGTATAAATAGAAAATGGATAGTTCAAAAGAGGGATTCTATCTTCGAATTCTAAATAAAAATAAAAAATAAAAAATAAAAATAAAAAAAATAAAATCCTTAGTGTAAGAGGAGAGAGAGTTGGTAGCTTATTTTCTTCATTGTAAACAGCCTTGAGAGCTAAATAATAGACACACACGCCCACAAATGGTGGAGGTAGTCTAGGCCTACTGTCCATTGGCTAGGGGAACCGTCCTTAAACAAAAATCTCATGTACGTTCTTATAGATTTCACTATTCCATTGAGCCTGTAACAACTGTCTTTGTTGTGGGTCGGGCCTAAATTTTTGGTCACCTGCACAGGCGATTCCTATTTTAATTTACATCAGTATGAAAGAAAGAATAATGATGATTTTGAATTTGTTTATATAGTATGGATGAATATTAAAAATATAATTACATACTTTATTTTGCTTGTTATATGCTTAAATTGATTGAGACGGATAAGCCATTGTATAAGAAAATACTCCCCGCATGCTTTATTTAACTTTATTTTTGCCTTGTCATATGCTTAAATTGGCACAAAAGTTAATGCCTGATGGTAGGTATAATAGTTGTACGTCTACTTTCTTACAACTAGTTTTGTACCTTTGCTTTTTATTTTTTAATCTTGACCATGCATATTTTTAATCCCAAGGTACCAATTAGGTTTTCATTTTTTTACTCTGCATCAAAAAAAAAATGGCAGTGGATTTGCTGATTTATTGAAATTGTGGTAGGTAAAATCTAGCCAAGCCCTATTTGAAGGGAACTGGCCCATATTAGAATACTTGGCAACCAGATGAAGATGATAAAGGTAGAAAGTTATGAACAGTAAGACAGTAATGTAGAAATGGAGACTAGATTTGCTTTTGGGGTAGGTTCCTTTGATTGGTCATATACCCATTCTGACAGTACGTCCTCCTTTGTGTGTGTGTGTTCTTCACAGCATGAATGGCCTCAAAGAGAGGAATACAATGGTATGGGGTTCCTCTTGGGATTAGAGATAATGTGTTTAGGAGTGAGTGTAGGAATAATTGGAATTCCATCTCCCTAGCTATGAGCTTTCCCTTCTTATATATACGTATATGATAGGGTTACATTAGGGTGGTTTGGGGTGATTAGAAATTACCATAAAAGATAAACTTGGTCACTACTCCAAGATTCCAAGTGTCCTTAACTCTATTCACATCTATAAAAAGTCATTTTATGTCGTATATCTTCTAGCTTTGTAGCCCTGTCTTTGTTATTCAATTATCCTAGGTTGGACAATAATCCATTGGTCAGATAAAGGTAATGACGCCACATGGTCAGCTTAGGGATAATCCTACGTACAGTTGCAAGGACTTTGCTCGTGGGTTGACCAATTGGCTGGACATAGACCTTGGGCCTTAACCAAAAGCCCATATCTATATTTTACCTCCCACAGAAATGTTTTGCAACTTTAATATTAAATGCAATTTAAAGGAATGATGAGCAGAAGTTAGAGCAATCTAAGTTACCACTAATTCATGCTTTGTTAATGTTTAATTGTTTAAGATAGGTGATTCTAAAGAAAAATTAAGAAATGATTTTAAAAAAAGGGGAAAAATAGCTTGATGTGCCATGCAATTAAAATATAAGAGAATAATGAAAGTGCCTCATTTCGACTTTCAAAATATTGGACATATCTGAGTCATTCGTTTGTGTCTAGAAGTACACTAGTAAGTCCCCAAAATATTTGTAATTTAAACTTGCGAATAAGATTTTGTCAGTTAAAATAAAGGATTAAATTGTGGAAGAATAATATTTATTTTATCTTTTGTAGGGAATAAGTAAATTGTGATAAAAGTCCAAAAATGTTGAAGAAGTCAATTAAAGACCAGATAAGAATCCAATTCCATATTCTCTTTCTCAATTCAAATATAACTCATTTTTCTCTCTCTTAATTAGAATCTTAAATGAATTCATATTTATTATTTCTTTTCCAATTTTAATTTCCTAAACATATTAAACTTAAACCTCTTATTCCTATATATAGACTCATTCTCTAGACCTAAAATTATATATAGATACAAGAGATAGAATACATAGAATATAGATATTATTAGAGAGTTCAAGAGAGATAAATTGCCCATATATTCTCTCCCTCCATATACTAGTTGCCGTGTGGCTGAGAAATTAAAGGTGAAGGAATGGAGAGTGTAAAGCCGTGCGGTACACGACAGTTCGAGCATCATAATTAAGGACGTTTCCTAATTTTCTTTCAGTTGTCTATAATTTGTATTCAAATACTTTAATTTTAGTTTTAATGATGAATTATTATTTTATTTGCATGTGTTATTTAACTAAAATGCTTTGCTAAATTCTCTCCCAAATGGGGAGGGATAAAATCACTATGGATGTAATGTGCTTAATTTTATTTTAATTAACGTTTAATTATTAATCCTGAATTAAAATAGATTTTCAAATTACTATTATTATAACATGTGTTTTCTTTCTATTATCTTAATTGTTTTTAAAATAAAAGAAGGATCTCTTGTATTACTATAACTAGAGATATGGGTTGAGGGATCATAATTTTTTGTTATAATAAGATTGGGTTGGCACTGCAATATTTGAAGGCCCAAATGTTGGGTACGGTCCATTGATCTAGTAATGAAGGGGCCGAGGAGAGCAACTTGGAAAGATGACGTCAGCGCCATGCTGAGGACAATGGAACTCGACTGACTTCATTAAGAGATGTGCCACATGACCAACACATGAAAAGGCACAAGGAGTGCGTGGGGGAGGGAATATTATCGAACCGTATAGACCATTATTAGAATTGTGTTGGTCCTCACCAAATCGTGACAGTCGTGTGATGCCAAAATTTGTTAGTTATGGATTAGGGAAAAAGTGTTAGAATGTTATCGAAATCTTACCCTATTTGGTCATTTTACTGTTAACCCTAATTCTATACTTATAAATAGAAAATAGATAGCTCAAAAGAGGGATACCATCTTCGAATTGCCAAGAAAAAAAAAACAACTTAGGGTAGGAGGACATAGAGTTGATAGCTTGTTTTCTTCATTTTAAACAGCCTTGAGAGCTAAATAACAAACACACACGCATAAAGGGTGGAGGTACTCTAGGCCTACTATCCATTGGCTAGGGGAACCATCCTCAAACAAAAATCTCTTGTCCATCCTTACACATTTCACTATTCCATTAAGCGTGCTAACAACTATCTTTGTTGTGGGTCGGGCCTAAATTTTTGGTCACCTACATAGGGGATGTCTATTTTTATTTATATTAATTTTAAAGAAAGATTTTTTTTGAATTTTTTTATTTAATTTGGTCACCTACATAGGTGATTTTGAATTTTTTTATATAGTAGGGATGAATATTAAAAATATAATTACATATTTTTTATTTATATCCATGGTGGTAGATTCTCTTTCCTTGGGATTTATGTATATTGATTACTTTTTTTTATAGAAAAATGAGGAGATATATTAATTCAAATTAATCGAAATTACATCGGAAATAAACTCCGGGCAAGAATCATCCCACACTGTAAGACCAAACAAAGCATGGGAAGCCCTTGTAATAGAGTAAACCACAACATTCGTTGACCTTTTCAAAAATCCACACGACACTGATCTAGGGCTAGCAAAATAGCCTTACAATCATCTAAAACTAAACCTATATAAGAAATATTCAAATTATTATTGTTCAAAGCATTAGCAACAATTTGAGAGTCCGTTTCAATAAGGACACACGCCAGATTCTGCGTCTTCAGCTAGCTCAAGACTTCCCTTAGGCCAATAGACTCAGCCAATAAATGAGAGAAACGACCTGCAAAATTATCGGAAACAGCAGCAACAAAAGCACCATTTGAAATTTGAATTACGCAACACACCTCCAAAACCCATCCTATTTGGCTCTGAAAAAATGGCAGCATCAAGGTTACACTTCATAAAACTAGCTGGAGGTTTATTCTACCGCTCAACACCTATGTTCAAAGCAGCAGCAGGTGGAGCAAAAGTACTACCAGTAGCTGTTACATTAAAGCTGTCAGCAGGCACAACAGATTGGGTAAAGGCTTATTCAGCCAACACCATTGAGGCCCAGTTAACAATAACAGCTGCTGGAAAAGACTCACCGTTCCACATTAGTGCATTGCGTAAGTTCCATAAATTCCATAAATTCCATAAGATTCCAGCAATAAATTCAATTTGGCTCTTTGTACATTGTCGCTTCACATTATTCCACCATTGCTGAAAATCATCAGCATAGCACACCACCCGTTCCAATTCACCAACCTCCCAGATCCAACGAATGACCAGGCACAAGACCAGCATATAAACCAAATTTTCAGGCTCTTCATGATAGTTGGGACACAGAGTATCAATATTTATTTTTCGAGACACAAGAGCAACCCGAGTTGGAAAAGAACCAGCAAGCACGCACCAAATAAAATTACAAACTTTAGGGGGATTTTTAGAGACCAAATGAAGTTCCAATCAGTAACACTAAGAGCAAGAACCAGCTCATTTTTCATGCTTAACACGCGATAACCGGTTTTAACATTATATTGACCTTTAGAATCCCAAATCCAATACCATGAATCAATTCTATGGCTGCAAGGAAGCAGAATGGAGAGAATTTCATCACTATCTCTTTCATCAAACAAGTCTTTAATAGGACTATCATCCCATTCCAACAAACCCAGCTTCATAAGAGCATCCACAATAACCTCCTCTAATCCAATCTGCATAAAAGTCTCAATGCAAAGGTTTAAATCATTATCCAACCAAGGCATATTCCAAATATAAGTATCCACCCCATTTTTAATACGCCGAATACACCCCATAGAAATCAACCACTGGCTAGCCAAAATACTCCTCCAAATATAACTAGGATTCATTCCCAATTTTGCACCCAAAAATTTATAGTGCTAATAATATCGTGCGTTAAAATTTTTTGCACATAAAGAGTCGGGAAATAGTAAGAGAATCCAGGCTTGTTTAGCAAAAAGTGCAACATTAAAGTGACGAATTTTACGAAATCCAAGACACCCATAAACCTTCTTGTAACAAAGCTTATCCCAACTTTGCCACCAAATGCTGTGAGACACATCCTTCTTCTTAACCCGCCAGAAGCTATTCATCATCCTTTCAATCTCCTCACAAAGCAAAACTAGCTAGAAGCAAGAACACACTCATCACATAGCTTGGGATAGATTGAATAATTGATTTAAGGAGAATTTCTTTACTTGCCCTAGACAGATTTTTATTACGCCACCCATACATACGTTTCCAAGCCTTTTCTTTTACATAAGCAAACACTGCCGACTTATTCCTCCCAATTAAAGATGGCCCTCCCAAATATTTCCCATGGTTATCACACACCTGTACACCCAAAGAACTGCAAATATTTTTCTTAACCTCATTATTAGTATCAGAACTAAATAAAATTGAGGATTTCACAAAATTAAACATTTTTCCCGAAGCTTTTTCATAGTTTTTTAGACAATTTTTAACCACCTCACATTTTGATTGAGTAGCTTGAAAGAATAAGAAATTGTCATCAATAAAAAATAGATGAGAAACTTATGGTGCAGTACGAGCTACTCTACACCCATGATTCATCCCTCTACGGCATCTATCATGAAGAAGAGACGATTATCCCTCCGCACAAATAATAAACAGGTAAGGCGATATTGGATCAACTTGACGAAGGCCTCTAGTTGGAACAATCGGTCCACCCCTCTTGCTTAATAAAATAATTCACCGAATAGACGAACAACATAACAATATTAATCCACTTATCGGCAAACCTGAGCTTCTTCATCATGGCTTCCAAAAAAACCCATTCAACCCTATCATAAGCTTTCAATATGTCAATTTTAAGAGACAAGAGCCCTATGTTCCCCTGAGTTTTTATATAAAGGTAATGACCAACCTCAAAGCCTATCATGACATTGTTTATAATTAATCAACCCAGGATGAAAGCACTCTAGGATTCGGTTATAATAGAACCAAGAACTCCCTTCAGTCTACTGGCTAACACTTTTGTCGTAATTTTAGCAATCACATTGCACAGAGATATCAGCCTTAAATCCGTAATTTTATCAGGCTTTTTAGTCTTAGGAATAAGCACGATAAAAGTATCATTCAACCTAGTGGGTAGCTCATAATTTTTTAAGCAACGGAGACAAGATTTTGTTACATTTTCACCAATGTCTGACCAATACGTTTGATAGAAGCATAGGTTAAACCCATCCGGACTCGGGCTTTTGTCCGGGTTCATCGACCTCAATGCGCCTTCCACTTTAACAGCTGTAAACATTTGACAAAGCCTTTCATTTTACAGCATCAAAACCCTACCAGTCACTGCTCCAAGCACATCCTGAGCATCCGACCCTCGCGAGCAAAATAAATCCCCAAAATAATCTTCAATCAGCCTCTCCAATCCATTACCCCAAGAACAATGTCTATTTTGATCATCCAGCAGGTACAAGAAATTGATTTTACACTTTCTCATCGAAGCATAAGTATGAAAATATTTTGAGTTAGTGTCCCCTGAATTCAGCCAAAACACCTTAGACCTCTGTTGCCAATATTCAGCTTGTTGCCAAAGGATATGATAGAGCTTTTCTTTTTCTGCACTAACCTCCCGTTGCGACCGGTCTTCATTGAGCCCTAATAGCCTAGCAATGCGATAGCGACAGTGCCCAATTTTGGCACGAAATTGCTGACGAATGGAATCTCCCCAAACCTGAAGAGCTTGTGCACAATTGAAAAGTCTTTCTTGAATTTGAACCCCCTCTGTGCTGTACCAACTATGCTTGATAATCTCCTGGTAGTTAGGCTCAAACCTCCAGGCATTTTCAAAGTGAAATACCCTCTTGTGCTCGATCGGATTATCAGCGCAACGAAGAAAGAGGACCGAGTGGTCCGACAAGGCCACCGGCAAATTGAGAATTTCAGTGGTCGAAAAGGACGAGGACCACCTGTTTGTTGCGAGTGCCCTGTCTAGTCATTCCTCCACAAAATTTCTTTTCCCCTACCTTTTTCCCAAGTGAAAAAATGTCCTCTGGTACCTAAATCAAATAAATTGCAATCCGAAACTGTTTCCCGAAACCCCTTAATTAAATAAGAGGGATTTTTGAGATCGAGAGAGCATATCATTAAAATCACCGATGCAACACCACAGCATCGACAATTTTTGAGAAAACAATCGTAACAAATCCCACAAATTCTGTCTTCTGCCACGATCCGGATAGCCATAAAACCCAGTTAACCGCCACTGAATAGAACCGGGTAAAGAAATACTAACATTAATAAAATTCTGCGAGTAACCAATTAATTGAGCTGAGTCAGCTTGCCGCCACATAAGAGCTAGACCGCCACCGTTGTTAATACCCGAAACAAAACACAATCCCTGATAGTTAATTGTAAATTGTAAACGTTCCACCTTGAACCGAGGCACCTTCACTTCTATTAAAAAGATAAAATCGAGCTTATCACTAGGACACAAGGTCTAAAAAATTGCGAACTATCTTCGGATTGCCTAATCCTCGACGGTTCTAACTAAAGTTCCAACTAAGCGTACGGTCATCATAATGCCCGGCGAGCCTGGACACCCAAGCTAGCTTCCACACCGTTTTTTGAACCGAGCACATTTGTTTCCATTGAATCGTCTATCATTTTATTCATCTTGGCCCAATAAATCCTTACCCAAGTTCTTTCTTCTTCGTTTAGAATCTGAAATTACCACCACATCAGGCCCAACATTTAGGCCCACATTAGCTAAGTCCTCCTTTTCCTTCCCGTTAATTGATCCAACTGGCTGTTCATAACCTGGTTGAATATTTTGATGCGTAACTCCTTAATTGTGGCCACCGAGTGAATGTTACCCACATTTGAATTTCCTTGATTACCGGGTACCTTGTCCCCACCCACACCATTAATGGAATTTAATTGATTATTCCCTGACCCTTGGAACAAGGGGTTAACACAAGCAACAAAATTATTAGCCAACTGTTTCTCAGACACTGATTTTCTTACAATGCCTTCATCTCCGGAATTCAAATTTTGCATTGATATTTTTGGATCTTGCCTTATCTCTCCCTTCCCAAAATTGACTGTACTACCCCTGCCAGAGTCTAGACTGCTACCCTCCCTGGACTGCTTTGATCATTGTTGACCCGCTGAACCAGACCGACTGCGTGGCGGCGCACGAAGCCAAGTCCAAACAATCTTGGATACAACTTCACACAAAATTTCTCGGCATGCCCAATAATACCAAAAAAAAAAAAAAAAAAAAAATCAGAAATTGGGAAGACGCTCGTATTTAAAATTAATGCCAGCACCTTCTTGATTGATTTTTTTAATACGCATGTTCCGCTTGAGCGATTTAGTAACGTCCACCTTAACTCGTATTTGGAGATACTCGCACCATAGGCCATCAAAATTCTTTGGATCTGGCTAACAAATTCTCTAATAAAATTTCCAATATTCCGAGCTACCAATTCTGACATGAAACCAACCAGGATGTCGTACACTTGAACCCAAAAGTCAACACGGTTTAAGACAATATCATGTGAGTTAACATCATTCCCCAACTGCTGAAAAACAAACAGATGCTGATCAAACGTCCATGGTCCATCCTTAATTACCTTTTCGAAATCCATTTCGCGAGAGAACTGAACAAGAAATAAATTTGGCTTCAACTCCTTCACCCAAACCTCCATTACTGGACTCCATATTGAAAGCATAATATTTTTAATGGCCAAAAAATTAATGGATCATTTCGTGAGCAGCCTACCGACCAGACACCATTGCGGCTCCTGCGAAGATTCATCATGAGGGATCTCATTGAAATCCATGTCAAAGCCATTTTGAGGGTCGAGATCTAGATGTGCGTAGAGGTCTTCAATACTATTAGAGGATTCTCCCATCAAGAAAGTGGAACTAAAATAGGCAACCAAGAAGAAAAGAAAGAGGAAGAAGAGAAAAGACAAGAGCAAGACTGAACAAAGAAAGAGGTAAGAAATCAGCCTGTCAGATGAACAGGGAATATTCCAAACCTCTCATAAGGAGGAAGTGAGCGATAACGGGGGATCATTTGCATGTATATTGATTATTTGTCTGTTTAATTTAATAGTTTAATTCAATTTTTAGTTTCTTAGTTTAGGTAGTTTTAAAATCCAAATTCAAAATCTATTTTAATCTTGATTTCTAAAATCTTGGATTTCAACAAACTTTTCCATCTTTAAGGTATTAGCTTGGATTTGGATCAACTCCAACTTATTTGCTATACTAATTTAATCATTTTATATAGAAGTAGGGTTTTTATTCATTTAAGTGCGGAATAAAGTAATGACAAATTAATTCTAAAAATTCCCCTTAAATCAAACACACAAGTATAATTTTTGGAGTCCAAGTTGGCAGACAAATCAAGTAAAAGTCCGGAGCTGAATTTATGAACATGTATAAAATTTCTTCATATATTATTTTATGATTTATTTTAAAAAGTTCTAGAATTTTTGAAATCTTTTTTTTTTCCAGAATTATTAATAGAAATGACCGTATCTATTTTATTAAGTCTAATTGTTATATCTGTTTTGTTTTTGGCTTTAGTAATCTTTAAGTTTATGGAAAGCACACACGTACACTTTGCTTTGTTTTAATTGGATGCTTTATTTAGTTTATTTGACCTCAATTGTATGCTTTATTTTGCTTTGTTATATGCTTAAATTGAACGAGAAGGATAAACATTAATTGTATGAGAAAATACTCTCCACATGCTTTCTTTTCTTGGTTTTTCAGTCTAGGTCTATATATACATCCCAATGGCATTACCTAAACTGCACAGCTTAACGATATTCAACACCCAACAGATTCAACCAAGCAAATAGTAACTTAATTAGGCCATTGATCCGAGGTACTTTTCACAATGTAATATTCTTGTAACATATATGTTGCATTGTTACTTTGTTTTGGGTTAATTTCGAGTTCGACGATATGAAGTTTATTACCTGCTTGTGATATCCTGAGCGCAGTCTTGTGTTCTTTTAATTGTTACTAGTTCTTCTTTATGGTTATATGTGAAAGGCATTTAATTTATCCTGAACATGTTGATTAGAACTTTCATTGACTTCTTTTGTCTTGGCTGCATGTAAATTGCAACTGATTGAACTTTATTCCATTGCACAAAGAATTTGATCAAAGATAACGCCGGTGGAGTTCACGATTGAGATCAATGTCCAAACCAGCACCAGGGGATATTATTGAACTTTTATTGAGAAACTGCGTGTTCGATTGGGAGAGAGATTTTCCCACGATCGTCCGGCACTTGCTGTTCAAGTTCCAGATGGGCCACCCACTCGATTCTTTGATTTGGTAATACGAACCAACGATCACTCTGTGAGGTTCGGGTTGCGAATGGATAACCTGTACATGTTTGGCTACCAGATGGAACCAAAACAGTGTGCATCTAATTACAGAAAAGCAACCACCTTCCTAGGTTTCGATGGTAATGTTTACATAAATTAATTAATGTTGTAATTGTTCTTTATTATCAGTATATTCCTAATTTAACTTCTTCAAATCCCATAAAATATCCTAGATTTATTTCATTCCCTTGTTAGTTATTTCTGTCATTATTAGCTCATTTTTATCACTGTATAAATGGAGTTTTCATTTGTAACAATTCAATATCGTCATCATCAATAATATAATATATTCTCTCTCCCTTTCTAACAGGTAGCTACTCTAGGTTAGCAAATATTGCTGGCCTGAATATGGAGCAAATAAGGGTTGAACTTCTACAACCTACGGTACGGTATAAATCAGCTTGCTACATCGATAGATTGGAATATTAGGGCACGTTATCTGATTGTTGTGATTACGATGATCTGCGAATCACCCAGAAGACATCAAGCCAGGTGAAAATGCTTCGCTAAAGGGACCATCTAAATCCATGCTTGCCATCGGGAAATTTACCATCAAATTGCTTCTCACTGATAATGACAAATTTTCTTGGGACAATGAAATCATCAATGAAGACATCTCATGGGATGCTTCTGAGATCGGCAATGTGTATAACAAACACTTATTTAAAAAATTACATGGCAAGAATGGTTCGGTCACAATCAATTATGCAGTGTTGAGAAATGCTGTGGCAGCTAAAATAGTCATTACTTTGGAAGAAGGAGGAGAAAGTACAGCCAATGTTTAGGGACAAGTTATTGCTCATTATGACAATTGGGATGATCCTAGTACGACATGTTTGCTTTTCAACAGATCATCTGATGACTACGTTGATGTAAGGCGTTGGCAGACCATTCCATTGTTAAGATCCGTTGTTGCGGTGCCACTGAACGGTTCTCTAATAGTTAAGGCAAGTTTGTATGATTACGATACACTTTCTGCCGACGATGAGATTGCAAAAGGCTCTGTTGAGCTCCCAGCTCAAATGTTAGGTACATCTGTGAGAACCCGCGTTCGCGACGCCCGGGGGTCCTCGTGGGTGGCGATTCCGTTTGTTGATTTGAAAATCGGTTTTGAAAAGAATAAGAGTCACCAGTTTGTTTTACTAAACAAACAAAAAAGATTTGTGTAAAAGAGACGTATTTATGGACTAAATATCCTCTTATACACAATATATGCGAAACCAGTTGATTCGAAGGTTCGGGGATTAAGTTACGAATCGGGAAGGTGTTAGGCATCCAATTCGCCCTTTCGGTCTCTTGAGTAGGATATGCGTGTGTTATAATTCAGCTCTTGCATGCTATTGCTATTACTTTATAACTTTTCTTGCTTGCCTTAGAAATCGGAATTTTAGGGTTAGGATGAAAACGATGTGTTTCCTAGTTTGCCCATGATTTTAAAAATAAGTGTGTGTGTGATTTGAAAAAGAGAGTTTGATAATAATAGATGCAGTGAAACAAGTGATTTTGTGAAGCATTGGGCTTTTCGGAAACTGATTCAATGTGGAATCTTATACTCGATATGATATGAGACGAGTTGACCGATCGTATACCAAAGTCTATTAATTAAACCGGCATAGATGGCAGTAGTGCTCTCATAATCGAGTATTTATCACATATATACCGCAATCTATGAATTAGATTGGATATATAGCGATTATCAATTCCTTCGTATAATAATACCGCTAATCCGAGCTTTTGAAAAAGTAAAAAAGTAATAATACTATTTTGGAATTGGATTAAGGTTTATTATACGCCTTTAGTTTTGAAAAACAATTTAAAAAAGGTTTTGAAAAGCTATCAAGTAATAGAAATTATACAGACAGGAATATAAATTATAAAACTGACGAATAAATAAAAGAAGAGAGAAAAAATTATACCTGAGCCTTCTTGGAAGGAGAGAATAAGGATCTCTTGGTGTGTACCACGAAATCCCCTTGATTGTTGATGAAAATAATGAATGGAGGGGGGGTCTATTTATAGTTGAAGAAAATACTTGGAGAGCAAGAAAAGAGATTGCAACTAGGACTCTTGGAAATTATCGCGAAACCTTCCCACCGTTGGATCATCCTGATTTTTGGATATGTGTTGGGAATAGAAATCTTCTAGATTGTGTAAAAATTTCAGGTCGATCGGATTTCGGGAAGGTTCCCTTTCGTTCTGATTGGTACGAAGAGTTTGTGTCCGCGTAGGAAAGGTACTTGTTGTAGACAAGGTCCCTTGTTTGCACGACAAGTCAGGTTCTAACCGTTGGATCATGCTAAATTTTGGATATGTATTGCCAATATAAGTCTTTTACACCCTGTAAAAATTTGAGGACGATTGTAGTTCGGGAAGGACTCGGTATCCTTGGCTTGGTACAAAGAGTTTGTTCCCACATAGGAAACGTACTCGCGTACAACAACCTCGACAACTGAACTTCCAACCGTTGGATTATGCTGATTTTTTGATATGTTTTCCCTCCAAATGTTTTCTAACCTGTGTCCAAATTTGAGGTCGATCAGATTTCGGGAAGGCCACTATGTATTTTAATTTGTTACGAAGGACATTTCAACTAGAATTGCACGATAGACAAATTGTTTCTTGAGGACCCCATGTCCGACAAAGCTAAAATTTTAATATGCTCTTCCCCACAATAAGACCTATCCACTTACCAAACTTCAAACCATTTTAACTCCGAGAAGACTTCCATTAGATCACCCGAATCAAACTCATGATTTTTTGAATTTTCGGAGATTCGACTGTCGGATTTAGCTGATTTTCGAGTATGTTACTCCTTTTGATAATTTCCAACAACTCTCAAAGTTTGAGGATGATCCAAAGTGTGTGACTCTCCTTTCACAAGTTTTCAGGAGTTTTGACGGTTTTCGATTCCGACAATTTTCGATAATTCTGTGACTCCTCATCCGGGGTCCTTTCGGCTTTCTTCTTTGACCTGTATCACATGAACAAAATACATGTGCATCTAGGAATGCTCGTGCATGCATGTTTATTTCTTTGAAAATTAGAATTCTTGCGAGGGTCGCAAAATAAGGTGTTCACAACATCCTTCAAGCAAATTCCAGGAGAAGATGGGAATTGGGTAACAGTGAGAGTCTATTGGACATCTGAAATCTAAGTTAATGATGTGTGCTGCTGGTTGTTCTTAGTCTCGATCTGATGAGTATATTTTATTTTACTAAATGTCTACTAAATTCGTTTCTCTCTGTATTGAATATGGGTCTTATTAATTAGTTGTGTGTGGATTTGCAGATTCCTGAATATTCTGCGCATGTATATATTCTGCTTCTTCTTTTTTTATTAATAAAAGTGTCTTATTTAATTTGCCTTTCAAAAGAAAAAAAAAGTTGATTTCTTACATAAGGTAGCTAGAGCAATTATTTAATTTATAGTTATTTAATATGCTTTCATTTTAATTAGAGCCTAATATTTGGTTACTACTTTATAAGTAAGCTGATGTAATATGTTTATTAAGGTTGATGATTAAGGGCCAAACAAAATAAGTTGATTTCAGATCTTCATTTTTATTTTTACCTTGCATCATACTATAGAGAGAAGAGGAGAGTGGGAGGGCAGATTTTAGAAATGGAAGTTAACTGATGATCCTGCACACACGAAGGGGTGGGCTGATTCTTATAATAACATTAATATTTATTTTTTTATTTATAGTCTTAAGAAAAATTTTATTCAGGCCAGCGTAGCAAAAATTAATGGATATAATTATGTAGTTGGACTAATCTCATAAAATGTTTTCAAAGTTAATATTGTTTGGTAGAATTTATTTATTTTTAATTATTACAAATAGGTAGGAGTAGTTTGTCAAAGAAATGCACAATATGGTGTAAGCATCACAATATATTTGTATATATTACTGAAGAAATAGAAAGAAAGAAAATTGCGTTAGGGAAAGATAAATATATTTAGTGTTCTTACTTCTAAGTGTGTCAACAAAAAATACATAAAACTTACAAAGTATTAATGGGGAGAAATAAAGGTATTTATCAAGAGAAAGCTAAAAGCGATAATAACGATACTCCATCTGGATAAAAAGAATGTTATTCAGTGGAGAGAGTTATTTTATTTATCTTTATACTTGGTAAATCACAAGGCCCACTAACAGTGACATCCACAATGGAAGATGCCTAAATAGAGTTGTTTATGTTGTATTGTGAGGTACTTCAAATTATTTGATATGGGATTGGGATAGGGCTGGGTTGGGCTATACAAAAATATATAATTAGCATTAGTTCAATTTTGTTTTTTGGACGTGAAGGGCGGCTTGTTGTGCTATCAGTCCCATTAAAGAATCTGATTTGGTGTGTTATGAAGAGGACATAATGGTTTTTTGTTTTTCAAGAGAGGTGTGACTTTTAGAAAAAATGTCTTTCTCATAGACGGCGCCAATAGTTAGTGTAAAAACTTAGAGCATGCTTTTCTAACCACACAGTTAATTGATTGAGTAATGAGGAGAATGTAGTAGCAAATAGAGGAGGTTCGCCCTTTATGTGAATAAGGGCTAATCATCCTCTGCAAATAGAGCTCGAAGCTTGGGGTTCTCTTGTATTAATATAGCGACTAAATTCAAATAACAATTGGTTTATCTCTCGTGTTATTTTTTATCCTCTCAATACAAATATTGAAGGAGTAAAAAAACTAATCAAGTTCTTTTTTCTCTGGGCGTGCACCTTAGGTCTCTTTTCTCAATGTGCTCACTATTTTGCTAGTCTTTTTCTCTCTAGTTCTACTTACTTGCTTCGTTTCTCTCAGGAAGACTTGGTTGTTGAGGAAAGTAAATGCTTCCCTATATATGTATCAAAGAATAAGACATCCAACAGGTCTAGAGTAGTTCGCTCTCAGGCACTCTATCATCATTGTAGCATGCTTAATTTTTTACCTTGCTTTTCCTCTTAATCTAGAGCCTTAAATGCAGTTGGTATGCATTTAATGAAGTTGAGGAAAGTTATGCGCCTTTTGCAGGGTTGGTAGTAGTCGCCCATGCCACCTTCAACCACTTTGACAAAGATGTTGGATAGGGCCTACTTCAGCTTGGTGAAAGAGCTCTAGAGGTCGAGCTTTAAAAGTCTGCGAACTCGAACATTGATTAAACCTCGCTCTAAGATCCCCACGGGTTCGATGTCCACATTGCACTGGGTTTCAAACCTCTTTGCTACCCCATCTCACATCAGCAAGGATCGCCACGTGTCCTCTTGTGATTGATTTAGTGAAGAAATAACCATTTCACCCTATCATTTTATATAATAGAAAAACAAGAAATAGAAACTTTCAACAAGAACATATAATTACGTATCATAATTATAAAAAAATGCTAATTGATGTCTAAATTAAAATAGGAAATATTTCAAAAACCCACAAAACATAGCAAATATGTTAATATTAAAAACCCAAAAGAAGAATAAAAAAATGTGAAATTAAATTACATAGACAATACTTCAACTCCTAATCCTCCATCTCAAGCTCCATCCTCTCCTTCAACATCATCACTTACATCCTCCATTCTTCAATTATTCACGTTCTTCAATCTCATCTTCATCATCGTCATCTAGATCTTCGTTATCCTTAACATTATCGTCTACATATACATCTCCAGTGAAACCATTGTTGTGATTATTGGTAATTAATCACGACAGGGATCTTAATTCAAATAGTGTATATTCATAACTATAAATAATTGGATAAGAAAAAAGCAAGAAGATAGATGATGGAACACACAATATTCGACAAATGAAAATTTCACTAATTCTTTAAAAACGATTACAAAATCTATCACAAGAATTATTGCAGTTAAAGCTCTTACAGAAGAAAATGAACTGCCCTTTAATCTATCTTTTACAACAAGATGAACTCTCTCAACCAATCACCACAAAAAGAAGGATATTCCAAATCCTAGTCTCTTAAATGATTCACTATATATATAGTGATATAATATAATCCATCCAATCTAGAATAAGGAAAAACAATCCTACGTAAATAAGGAAACTATTAACAAGGTAATAGAGACCAAAATAAACAAGGAAACCAAGTTAGATAAAAAAACTCATTTTTTGTCTAGTTGCAAAACGACTTTGCACCTTTTTCGCTTTGGTGCAAAAGTGCTTTTGCCCCTTTCTAGAATGCAAAATTACTTCTCCTTTTTACTTCAAATCCTCTTTTGCACCATTCAAGCAAATTTGATTACAAGTCAAACAAAATAATCAGGTTTCCAACTAAGCTCCTCTTTTCTTGGGTTTGGGCCCGAGCAAAACACAACAACCATCATAAGGTACTTTGTTATATTAATATTAACCATTTTGTCGATAATATGAATTTTCTCAAGTTTTGGGTTTAAGATGAGGATAATCCAATTGAATGAGCACTATTTATGGCGATAAAAGAGTATATCCTATAGACAATTCTTTAAAAATCTGTTTGTAGTTGAATTCGAAATTTTTATTTCATATAATTAGTTGTTTCAATATGGATCTTTAATGATGTTTATTTAATGGCTTATTACTTTTGTTATAAATGCATATTAGTTAATGAATACTCTATTTATGACTGTTGGAGCAACTGCCTATTGGATTTCTTGATAAGTTGTAAATGGTACAATTGCATAGCATAACTGTTTGCACAAAAAATTATACAGGTATGCATCTATCCATGACAAATCGTGCTTTTTTTAAAACCAGACACGGACATACATGCGATGCGTGTGCAAGTGTTATTTTTATACACACATATATTTAATACATCATTTGGGTCAATTGTAAGACATTCCATTTTATATTAATAGCGAATTAGCGAGACAACAAACTTTTCTTATTTCCATGATTCAAATTAGTAGTCTTATTTTCTTCTCGGGACAAAATTAATATACCAAATTTTGCAATGGAACATAA
This sequence comes from Lonicera japonica, assembly GCA_021464415.1. Lineage (NCBI taxonomy): Eukaryota > Viridiplantae > Streptophyta > Magnoliopsida > Dipsacales > Caprifoliaceae > Lonicera > Lonicera japonica. Next base: position 834,247 of record CM038471.1, on the reverse strand, counting down.
GTTTTATTGTTTACTATTGATTGAATTAGAAATTATTTATTTAAATAAGTACTAAATAAAGAAAAAATGATAAGAAAAAAAAAAGATCTAGACCCCCAATTAAAAAAAATAGGATGTGGTGGTTCTCCAACTTATTTTTTTCTCAAAAGATGTTGTCCCCGAAAATACTCTTTTAAGAGATATCTCCCGCATAACCTACTAATATCTCCCGTATACTATAACAGTATCTCCTGAATATTTTTGATATCTTCAGCATAATGAAACTACCAAGTATAAGAATGAACAACCAACAAAAGTAATTACATAAATATCATACATATATACCGCCAAGAGTGAAAAATGAAACTACGAGGTACAAGATAAGCAATGTCAGAGTGCAATACTGTGGGAAATACTATGACAACTAATAATTTTGAATCAATTTAAATTCCACGGGGAAAACGTTTGTACTTGTTCTTTTCCTTTTTTTACTATGAAAATTAAAGTCAACAACTAATAACTTATTCAAAGCTTTAAATGATAAATACGCTAGATTGCCTTTAAATGCGTCAAAATCTAAATAAATCAATCCTAAAGTTAATCTTTATACTTAATCTATCTTTGTTTTAGACTAAAAGTAATGTAGATTAAGATTAGGAGAGAGAGAGAGAGAGAGAGAGAGAGAGAGAGGTTAATTAATTAAAGGCCCGCATGCAAAATGTTTTATGAAAAAAAAATTTAAGATGAATATGCTGATCATTCTTTATCATGGTGTCAATGAGACGGTGATAATAAGACTCCTTTATAGTTAATTCCCCTGCTTTTTTTTCCCCATCTAATTTTCACATATATACATGCATAAGAGAGATGTTACTTAATAAACTACACCAAATTTTTGCTCTGCCATTCTTCATTTTAACTAAAATTTGTGTGCTAAATAAATACCGAAACATAATACATGTTTGTACTCTCACCAGATGTACAAACATTTAAGGAACTTTGATAATCATCTATACATGCATGTGTTGGTGCACATATCATTTCGGAAACTGATATATATATATATCTGATGCTCAAACTAATATGTATCCGATGCTCATTTTGTTCTCAATTCCAGTTTTGGTGTTCGTAACTTTTAATTAGTGACTGCCTCTTGACATCATAGTAGAAGTATAAGAGTCGCACATGTCTCGCTTATTCAAGGTAAACTAACATACATAAAGATGGTGTTGATAATATTATTTTAAATTGGTAATTATTATTATTATTATTATTGCTGTTGTTGTTGTTGTTGTTGTTATTAGAATATAAGAGAAGAGAAGAAAATTATATATGACAAAGGCAAAATTGAAAATCCAAAAATTGGTACTGCAACTATCGTGTTAGTTTTGTAATACATATAGTATAGACTAAATAAACACTTTTACCTGAAAGGATATATATATATATATATATTTGGTTCTAACTGAAATAATTTTTTTACCTAGGTAGAATAATAAAAATAAATTTTACTTAATTTTTATAAATTTTTTGTTTGATATTGCCAACCTTTAATTTTACAAAACTAGGGTACAAATTTATTTTATTTTTAATGAAATGAAAAGACATCTTATAATTACCTATGTAAAAATTGATTTATTTTAATTTAAACTCTATGTAAATCATAAATTATCTCACAGGCTAATATTATATTCTGGGCCACGAGATGGAAAATCTAAAAGAATTATAGCCCAAATACTGCATTATATTATAGGTAGATCCTCCTGTGCCTTATATATTAAAACCATGGGACGAAGTTACTTTTTATCTAGTCTAGGTGAAAACTAAATTAGTAGCTAAAGAATTTTTTTTTTTACTTCATAACTTACATTGTGTATTTATTCGTAGTTTAATTTTTTATATGAACAACAAATTTTTTATTTAATTAAATAAATACATTTTACTACCAAAAAAAAATTAACTACTCAGTTATTATGGTAATACCTAGTAACGGTGATAAAAATTATCTGCAATGTCTCCATTACTTCCATCCTTTATCTAATCTGCAGGATCATCACATATATTCAACAATTGAAACTCCTTTGAAAACATAAGGGTAATTGTTAGGAAAAAAATAATACTCATAATCTCTTTGATTCAAATTGAGTCACTTCCAAATTTAAATTTAGAGTTAATTTTTAAAAATTGGGTGGACTGCAGATTAAATATAGCTATTGTCAAAACAATAAAAAAAATTACGATTGATTGCTTAGCTCGTGGTATAATTTTCCATAAGCACTAAGGTTTTGTTTGGTTGAAATTTTTAATGTCTAAGTTAAAATTTATTTTTAAGTATAGTTCTTTAAACTATGTTTCAATTTGATTTTTATACATGTAGTACACTATTTTTAAAATTTTACAAAAAATATAATCTTTGTATTTTATTCATTTCTTAAATTTTTCTTAAATACAAAATAAATAAATAAATAAAATTGATTCTTTTAATTTAATGAAGTTTTAAAAATTGGTGAACCAAACACGATTTTTTATTTCTTTAAATCCAATTTTTTTTGAAAAAAAACCTCAATCAAATAACACCTAAAATTAAAGTCCGACAAAGATCTAACTTCTTTTACAATAAGTATAGCCAAATAAGTAAGTACATAGGCAGAGCCACGTGGTGACTAGCAGGGGTCATGGCCTCTCTAAATGAAAATTTCACATTATATCAACATATCAACTAATGTACATTATATCAACATATCAACTAATGTACATTATATCAATACATCCGGTACAAATAACGGTACAAATAACTACTCAGAATACTTTTCTTCAGCAACTTTTTCTTCTTTTTTTTAAATAAAGTAGAAAATATATATAACTACACTAGCATGGTCCTTGGGCGACGTAAGCAACAGCATATGTCGCCTAAGAATAATTAAACTAGGTGATGTACAAACATCGCGTCGCCCTAGAAATTCTTAGGCGACGTAAGCATAAGCTGTTGACCTTAAGCAGCCTAAGCATAAGCATAATTAAACCTTAAGCGACGTAGCTATATCCTTCATCGCCCTAGAATATCTTAGGCAACGTAATCAAATTCCCATGTCACCCATAAGCTGTTGACCCCCACTAGGGTTTGACCGAGCCTTTAGACGACGTAGTCTTTATACTTACATTGCCTAGGAGACATCTTAGGCGATGTTGTTATATCCTTGGTCGCACTAGAATATCTTAGGCAACGTAGTCAAATTCGCCCATAAGCTATTGACCACCACTAGGGTTTGACCTACCCTTTAGGCGACATAGTCTTTATACTTACGTTGCCTAAAAGACATCTGAGGCTTACGTATATATATCCTTTGTCGCCCTAGAATATCTTAGACGACGTATTCAAATTCCCATGCCGCCATAAGCTATTGACCACCACTAAGGTTTGACCTACCCTTTAGGCGACGTAGTCTTTATACTTACGTTGCCTAAGAGACATCCGAGGCGATGTACGTATAGTTTCTACGTCGCCTAAGAACATGCCATCTTGATTTTGACGATTTTGAAGATGAAAATCAACATCATTTTCCTCATTAAAGACTTGTTTGATCTTTAGGTACTCTATCTCTATTAATATTTTTTTTACTAATTTTTGTGTTTATATAGATATTGTGTTTAATCATGTATTTGATTCAATTATGAAAATAAAATTCACAATGAATATTTTTTAAAATGTATGATATTAATTTTCAAAATAAATCATTTATAATACCCATTATTACACTATAACTAAATTTAAAAGTAGTTATACTACAACATGATAACTTTTCACCTTATAAAATTGAAAAAAATAATTACAACAATGTTATTAGCTCTTAGCTTTATAGCACAATAGTAATGCATACTAGCATAGAGATTAAAATGTAAGGGGCAGGGTTAAGGATTCAAGCTACTAGACCTAGCAATGTTTTTATTCAATTTGTGTTCCTATCAATTTTTATAGTGTTTCTCTTGTTATTGGTTTAGGTATAAACTAGCTAGACCTGGCAACAGATCATGTTGGGTCAATTTTGGAGTTTGAACCCCAAGAGGAAGGAAGAGAAAGGATGGGAGATGTCATGTTTATAACTTGAGATCTTACCCCAATAATCACAAGACTTAATACCCTTGCTAAGAATAAGGATACAAATAATATCACTATAATACAAATATAACTTGATATGAGGTGTTTTGTAACTTTAGACTATAATAAATATTTATATGTGAGAACGTAATAAAAATGAAAAAAATAAAAATAAAAAAATGAGGTTGACAGTACGTTACATCAAAATTTATCTTGACTCCCCTTTTTAATAGTTTGAACAACCATTTGAATCTCAATTATTTTACGCTAGTTAATGAACTTTTTTTTATAAAATCATAATAAGTACTTCTTATAAAATAAATTATTTGAAAAGTCAAATTATAAATAATGTTTATTTGTGAATCATTAAATCTCGACTAAAATCTAGTATTATTATATATATAGAGAAAGAGAGAGAGATACCCTCTCTAGAGAATAATATTCTTTTTAAAATAAAGGAGCACGGTCCATTTTAAGAATTATTAAACTAATATTCATTTATTAAGCTAATGTTAAATTAAAAATTACTTTAAATTGTTTTTTAAAAATTCTTAGGCGATGTAGAAATTATAAGTACGTCGCATCGGATTAACTTGGGCGACGTATTACATACTTAGGCGACCTACAAAGTATGTCACCTAAGAGACCTTCAGAGGTAGTGTATAGGAGCAAGCAGAGTTCTTTATTGTCTTAATTTTTCAACATATAGTCACTCTTACACAACTTAATACCATTTAAAGCACTCCACCATTGTACGTACATATAGAGAATAAATTGCAATACTAATTAAGCACTCCAACCACTACTGCCTCATCACCATTGGACCACTCCTAGGGGCAGTTTTCATTAGCTCGTCTCATAAAAGAAAACAAATTCATAATTCCATGTGTTTTTTTTTCTTAATAGTTTTCATGGATTCGTTATCAAACTCAAGTTGGTCTAACTTAAGTTTAAGGGGCAAAATAAACATATATACATTTGAACCACGAAAGCCGACATCCTCACATGTGCTACACAATCAGAGCCGACCTCCTCACTTGAGCCGAACACATGAATTGTTTATATTGGGTGACGTGGAGCCCGTGTGATTGTTGGGCCTTGACACGATGAATAGCCTTTCGTCTGAAACCATATTAGGAACCATAAGCTCTTGGGAGAGATGTTTCCAAACATGGTATCAGAGGTTAATTATTTGGGCTTGAATTTGTCTATTCTATATAGACTATTCTGCATAATTTTGTTCTTATTTTCTCTCCCTCCATGTGTGAGCATGGGGTTGCATTTGAGGGAGGGTGTTAAGCATGATATTCATTGCGGTTCCTTCTCCTAATTGCTTAAGCTATTGGGAAATGTAGTTCTTGACACTTTTAATTATCGAGCACCACGAGTTTTGCTCAAAGGGAAATCTCCAAAGCCACATTTGTCTTAGCAATGTTACCGATACCTAGCCCTCCTTTCTTCTTGCTTTTAGACCCCGACTCCTAATTCATTAAATGATCAAAAGGTCCTTCTCCGTATCTTCTTAGAAAAAAGTTTCTGATTAATTTTTCAATAGTGTTGCACACCTAAATCAGCACTTTGAAAAGAGAAAGGTAATAGATTGGAATACTTTCTAGGACTGATTGAATTGGTGTTAACCTACCCCTGCTCAAAGACATACTTATAATCTTTTATAATTTTTTTCCCATAACTTTACTAAAAAAGGATTGTCTTCTAAGGGCATCCCAAGGTTGGACAACAACCACAACCCCAACTCACTACCCTCGTCAATGACACCATTTCTTCCTCCTACACATTGATACCCACTAGCATGCTTTTAGATAAATTGATGTTAAGCCCCGAGGCTAACCCAAAGATATCCAAAATGTCAATCAAATTTTTAAGCTTGCTACCATCTTTTAAGAGAAAGAATGCGGTATCCTTACAATGGCGGACCCAGAAATTTAACCAACTGGGGGCGAAATTTAAAACAAACAAAAATATATTTAAAGTACATCAATCACCGAAGAGAGCAAATTTAACCACAAACATAATTGCATTAATAATAATACTTAATACAACTAAAAGTCTTAAAACACTTAATGCCTACAAATTACAATAAAATTCTCCGGGGTTTCATATTTTGAAAGTATTGTAGCACGTCCTCCTTACCAACATTATTGAAAATGTCTTGTTCAATGTATTTCACCAAACAATCATTCATAAATTCATCTCCCATTCGGTTTCGTAGCGCATTCTTGATGATGTTCATTGTCGAGAATGCTTGCTCAACACTTTCTGTTGCAACAGGGTAAGAGTAGGGCCAACTTCACAAGCAAATACACCAATGGATAACCAACATGCTTATTGGTTTCAACCATTTTTTGAGCAAGCTCACCAATCCCCTTCAAACCAAAAAATTCATCTTTATACTTCACATCTTCTATAAAGTTTTGAAGTTGATCTTCAAGTCTCATGACTTCTAGTGAAGAAAAATCAGAGGAGTAGAACTTTGCAAACCGAAGTAATTTTCTCAAATTAAAAGCGGAGAATGAATTCGATGGATCAAGGCATGTCATACACAAAAGCAACTCCGTATTGATCTCATTAAAACGACTATTCAACTCCTGAAGTTGCAAATCTATTACTGCATAGAACAAATCAACACGATAGTAATGGAAATTTGTCTTTTCTTCAACATTTCGACGTGATCTCCTGTATACTACAAACGACTCGTCCATATTTGGAATGCCTACCTCATTCGTAATACAAAATGAATAGACAATATCAAATAAAGACTCAAACCCACTATCTCTCATTCCTTGTAACCGCTTCTTTGAGACTTGAACATAAGCCATGGCATTAACAATATCTTGATCCTTTCTCTGTAATGCTTGTGACAACTCATTAGTAATTCCTAAGATCATTTTCATCAGATGTAAGATGAAAATAAACTCAAAGGTTTGCAAGTGATTCCTTAAATCTTCAGCTTGAGATCTTTGCCCATCACATGTACCTTTATATTGAATAACCTCAAGCACATCAACCCTTGAGGGGAATAAGTTAATCAAGCTACAAAGTGTGTTGTAATAATGCGAACCCCAACGTGTATCGCCTGCCCGTTTTAATGTTGTTTCTTGATTCAAACATATTCCCGTTTCTCTTTCACCAGTATAAATCCCTTTAATAATTGCTTCAAATTGCTTATCTCAAAGAAGATCTTTACGTTTGCATGAGGCTCCAACAATATTTGACAAAACTCCAACACGGTCAAAGAATGAACTAAGTCTCGTGTTTTTCTTTGAAACAGCTACAAGAGTCAATTGTAATTGATGGGCAAAGCAATGGACATAAAAAGCGGATGGGTTCTCCTTGAGAATTAAGGTTTTGAGGCCATTAAACTCACCCCTCATATTACTTGCACCATCATAACCATGCCCCCGTAAACTTAACATGCTTAAACCATGTTTAGAAAAGAAAGAATCAATGACAGCCTTTAGTGATGAGGCAGAAGTATCATGAACATGTACAATGCCAATGAAACGTTCAACCATACACCTTTTTTTGTCCACATAACGTAAAATCACTGCCATTTGTTCTTTAACTGAAATGTCACGAGATTCATCGACCAATATAGAAAACAACTCATCCCCAATCTCTTGCAAGATAACTTTTGTGGTTACACTTGTAGCAGCATTAATAATATCTTTTTGAATTTTGGGAGAGATTATTTTATGATTATTAGAAGCGAGTTTCAAGACAACTTGATTGACATTTGAATTTTGTTCTGAAAGCCATTGAAGAAGTTCAAGAAAGTTACCTCGATTGCTTGATCCTTCAGATTCATCATGCCCTCGAAAAGCCATTCCTTGGCGTAAAAGATACCTTAGGCAATCATAAGATGCAGTCAAACGAACACGATAATTTAATCGACTTTGCTTGGAACTATTAGTCAAACACACATCTATATGTTCCTTCTGATTCATTAAATCATCACAAGCTTTCAAACACAAGTTATGACTACTATTAGGACCTCCGACATGCTCATTCAACCTCTCCTTCTTTTTCCAATTTCGAAACCCTTGAATAACAAATGATTCAGCATCGCCTTTGTTCGACTCCTTAGATTTAAATAAATAACAACACAGACAGTAAACGTCATCCTCTGTTATGCTATACTCCAACCACGCCCCATATTCATCAAACCACTTAGGATTAAATCAACGTTTATAAGTACCATGTAGTGTTTGAGGAAATGTGTGATTTTTGGGTTGACAAGGTCCCTTTTGAAGGTATGCTCTTCGAACATCCTCTATTTGTGAATGGTGAAAATCATAAATGTTCCTCCTCAAAGCAGGATCATATTATAGCTCGTCTAAATTGATAACTTCATTAGACCCCACCTTTAACGAGGATCGGACTTCTGGTTGGGAAGATCTAGCTTGTACATTGCTAGGCTCCGCATTTTGACATGATTGAACTTCGGGTTCATTAACCCTTTTCCTCTTTATCAAAAATTTGTCCATCAACACTGTTTTCAATAGAATACAAAATCAACTCAAATTATTCAATTAATCAACTAATATTATTCAATAAATTGATGATATTAAATTTAATTTATCTTAAAAATAAACTTAAATCAACTAACATTAACATTGTATTAAACAAAACACTTTTGGCAACAAATATCTCTTCAAAAATTAGTTTTAATACACCTAAATACCTAATATAACTAATATTTTAAATTAGGGGTTTAAGTGTTTAAACCTAAATCATCAAACATTCAACAATAAATCAATACTTCAAGCAATACACTTAGTATCATACAATTAATTAAGAAATACAACTCATATTATGCAACTAATCAAAAAATTAATTTATATCTAAAATTAAAAAGTAGATCTAAAAAAATAAGTAGATCTAAAAAAAATACCTTAAAAAGTGTAGAGAGAGAGATAATTGGTAGATGAGTGGTCCAAGTGATGATTAGCCAATGAAAATGGAAGGAACGGAGTCACAGAAGACGGAGACAAAAAAAAAGATTGTCGGCAGTGGGGGCAAAAAGAAAAAAAAAGAAAGCGACAGAGAGGGAGAAGAGAACAAAAAGAAAGAAAGAAAGAAAGAAAGAAAGGAACAAAGGAAGTAAAAAAAAAATTAAATGAAGCCTGCTGTCGGCAGTGGGAATTGGCACAAGTGGGTGGGGTTTGATTAATTTTTGTTTATTACACTTAGGTACCTTCAAGTATAAATTTATGCACAAAAGTCCCTATTATTTTTTTAAAAAAAAACACCCCATATCTATTAAAAAAAATTGAAAGCCAACTGGGGGCAATTGCCCCCACTTGCCCCTGTGTAGGCCCGCCACTGTATCCTTACCTATCTCGAACCCTTCGATAAGACTCATTTCCCTAGCTCTCACCACCAATCTATACATCTGCCACTAAGAGGAAAGTGAAAGGTGAAAGAGAATCACCTTGCCTAATACCCCTCAGCCTCCCATTCACCATAACCAAAAAATAAAAAAAGGAAACACATCCCGTAATCTGTTTCTTCCATCTATACCCAAAACCCTTATTTTCAAGCACGTAATCAATGAAATCCCATTCCACATGATTATATGATTTTTCAAAGTCCATTTTAAAGACCACTCCTTCTTTCTTCTTGATCCCATATTCGTCAACACTTTCATTAGCAGTTAGTACAAGATCAAGGATTTGATGTCCATTAACAAATGGCCTTTAATTTGTGTTAACCTAACCATTTCGTCCATTACCTCTCTCAATCTCAATGCCAAAACTTTAGCCAATATTTTGTATAAGCTTGTGACATGGCTAATTGGTCTACAATCTTTGAGTTTAGGGGAAGATAACTTCTTTGAGATTAAACAAATATATGTTGAATTAGTGCACTCATTCACCACACTATTTTCAAAAAATTCATTAAAAACTCCAAGAATATCTTCTTTAATGACCTCCCAGCCCTTTTTGAAAAATTATATGGTAAATCCTTCCGGACCCAGTACTTTATCTTCATCACAAGCCTCAATTGTAGCCTTGATCTCATTTTCTTTAACCAGTTTTTCTAACCACCTTTTGCTTTCAAGGCCAATGGGGTCCTAATCAAGTCCTACAAATCCCATGCACCGCCTATCTCTCTTGGTATACAATTTTTTAAAGTAGTTAGGAATTTCATTTTCATATTCCACAATGGTACCATCGTTTTCAAGTTCAGAAACCATTTTATTCACTTTATTGTTATTATTGATCACTTTATGGAAGAGTTTAGAATTTCCATCCCACTCCCTTTACCCTTTGCACCATTGCCTTTTTATTCCACGATATCTCTTTTTCAAGACTAATTCTCCAAATTTTACTCTTAATTCCCTCCTTTGCCAAGTCAAATCTTCTCCTAGAGCTCCTATCAACTCCTCTTTATCATTTTTTTGAATCCTATCCAAAATTCTACCCTTTGCTACTTTTATGTCCCCAAAGACTTTAACATTCCGCTTCTTTACTTTATGTTTCACTTGTTCTCATTTATTAATGAATTTGTAGCCTTCTCACTTGTTTACTTCATTATCCTCCCACCATTTTTTGAAATTTCTTAAAAAGTCTTTATGAGTGAACCAAATTTTTTTTAAATCTAAACGGCGATGGTCCCCATTTGAATGGATTAGTGTCGAGCAATAATGGAAAATGATTTGATTCAATTCTAACAAGGCCTCTTGCTTCACCAATGGAATTGAATCCTCTCACCCCATTGAAAAAAGAAACCTATCTAATCAAAAAAATGCTACCCATTTTCCTACGTGAATTCAACATTATTAATACTTGAATCTGTCATATTTGTTTCATTAATGAACCTCGTCAAAATCCCTCATGCTATTTGTTATTCTACTACTCCCCTCCCGTCCCATCCCCTCTCTTTTCCAACGGAAATCTAACTGCATTAAAATCCCTTCTGATACATTAATTATTCCCACAAAGCCCATATAAACTCGCCAACTCTTCCAAAATTCACCTCGCTCTCTCTATATATCTACATGGACCGTACACTCCTGTTAGCCACCAAATGTCCTTATTATAATTAGAAATTCCCCATGATTCACTCCTCCATCTTGAGTCCTCTCAAATCTTAAATAATAAGAATACCTCCTGACCTACCTACAGAGGGAATGTACGCCCAATCTTTAAATCTAACTCCCCGTACGGCTCTCACTAGTGCCCAATTGATTCTTTCTTTTTTTATTTCTTGGAGAATAAGCACACGTGGTTTTTCTCTGCACACACTTTCTTTTATGTTTGTTCTTCTACTCCTCGACCTCAATACATTCCATGAGATTATCTTCATTCTTTACTAAACCTTACCCTATTCTTATGATTCGCCCCTCCCCCCTTCTCATAGTTGATTTCACATTTTAGATTTTTTAATTCTCTCACCCCCTTTCTACTAAAACTTTTCTCACCCACTTTTCTAGCTCTAGTCTTATTCATAACTGGTACTAAGGTCATACCCATTTTTCTAAGAATTTCATTAAATCCCCCATCTTTTTTTTGTCTGAGGCAATGTTGTGGACTGTATTAGAAGTTGTGTAGTTCCCAATAAAAGACCTTTGCGGATCATTTTGGTGCTCAATAATTGAATTGTTTTATGCATTTAAATCATTATAGGCAATGGGGTGCAAACTATGGTTACTTTGGCCCTCTATCAGAACAACACTTCTGCCATTTGATCATAATTTCTCAGTTTTGACGTGCCCACGCTTTACGCAAACACCTCTTATATTTTCTTCACATTTGGTTCCACATCTTATTGGCTAAGAATTGTCCTCCATTCTTGTTCATCATCTCCTTGAATGCTTCTCTAAACTTTGGCTTTATTCATCAACTCTTTGACCATGATCATGAGTGCATCCTTCGTCTTCCTTGCTCTAGCTCGGGTGATTATACCACTCGGAACCCGGATGGGTTATGCATAGTCTTCACTCCATGATCTAGCTCCGGTGCTATCCTTGGACTCATCAGACATGGGGGTGGGAAAAACAATATCTAGAAATTCAAAATTGAAAGTTTAGAAATTCATTTGATTTAAGTTTTTTCCAACTCAAATTAAGAATAATCCACAAAAAAGGGAACTCAAATTAAGAAACTTTTCCAAACAAATAAGTCTTCTAAGGCTACAAGAGAGAAGGAATGAAGGGACGAGGCGTGGGAGAGTTGGAAATAGAGTTTAATTAACAAATTAAATACTTTTTTTGCCCTTAAATAAGTAGTTTCATTTTTTTAACAAATATAGCTTGATTAACAAATATAAAAGTACGTATAAAGAAAATAAATATTCACTTGACCCATAATCAATGTAATACAAAGTAAATTAGATTTTTTTTTTTTTTTTTAAAAAAGTAAATTAGATTTATTATACGTTAATTGTACTTTAAAACATTATACTTTACAATAAATTTCATTTTGATCATTTTGATCATCACACTTTTTGTGTACAACTTTAATCATAGTAATTCACACCGATAATAATTTGTTGATGGAATCCTACGTGACTGTTCCAACTAATACTCTCCATTTATATTTTTCACGTTAGCTTATGTTTCAACACTCTAATTCAACAATTAACTCATCTATTAAGGCAAATTTTATTTGTTGAAAGAGATTTGACATGCACTGTAGTGAACTTTGTGTTGTGATTCAACAGGAGTAGGTCACAATTTGCTACTCATATATATATATATATATATATTACTACACTAAGACTTTATCTGTATTTATATATTTCTTTTTTATGGTAGATTCAAATCTTTATTTGTCAAACAAAGTGCAAACAACTTATTCATATTTGGTGTATTGGTTGGTTGTATATTCTTAAAATATACAACTAATTTATATCATTTCAATTCATAAGTATATCATTTCCCTAAAGTATATTAAAGAAAAAAAATCCGTCTCAAATTCAAAATTCAATTTTCCATTTGGTCGTATATTTACGATTACAAAAATTGGGCTCTTAACTAGAATTATATGATACACTTAATTAATCAATTTGAAAGTAATGTTAAAAGGAATTTAATTATTAGTGTTGCAATACAGTGCTTAATGATGGCTCATTAATCAATCACCACACTTTTTACGTTTTACATTTTTTTTTTGAATTACACACCATATCTTTTATCAACTTTTTTTTCTTCTTTCTTTTGATAGTGCCAGATGGCATGAACTATTTTATAATGTTAAATGAAAATTAATTATCATTGCTAACTGCTGCAATATAGTGCTTAATGATGGCACATCTATTAATCACCATGTTTTTTTTTTACATTATATAGTGGTTTGCACTCTAGAATATGGTACATTGGTTATAGACGTAGAAATGGACCGGTCTCATGTCAGTTCTTAATAAATGCGGGTTATTTTTGCCTTTACCCAAACACAACCTAATAAACAATTTTGTGGATTTTTTTTAAATTTGTATATGGCTTGATTTGTTATCGGGTAAGACAAAACCCAATTGTTCCCGTTAAATAGACAAAAACAAATATGTACAAACTTTAACTCGATTTATGTCATGTTATAGTTTAACGCGTAATTACGAAAAATTTGATTGATTACATTACAGAACAAAAATTGGAGCCTTAAATCTAGAAATTCTTAAAAATTGTTTGGTAAACTTTAAATTTTTGAAATAACATTGTAAGAATTAATCTTAATGTACATTTATTTTAGAAACATTATCTGTGATGATTTCTTATTTTCAACAATTTCTTATTTTCTGTATTAGTAACGAGGGTAAGTGAAAAATCAATGCAGAGTTGATTAATATCAATACATAAAACATAGCACAAAATCGAACATAAGCAGACAACTAAATATTATAAAACAAGTTAAATACAACTTTAAAAAAAGTCTTTCGGGCCATCAGCACAGGCATATCCTAGTGCAAAATTAAGTTTGCACTGAAATTTTTTTGTATATTGTAAAATTAAAAATGCATATAACACAATCTTGTGCGAAGTTAAATTTACACAAAATACAATTTTAGTCAAACACCACATTTTAAAATCATCCTACAGTAACATGAATAAAAAAATGGATGTTATTTCAAGAAACTACTATTCCTGATTTTTTTTCTTAAAAAATGCATTCCCATAGAGTTTTTCCCCATTTCGAGTTCTCGAAATACTATCAACTTACATTCAAATTATTATGCATTCCATGCCATATTTGCATGATGTGTTTCAATATTATACGTTATAAGCTTGAATATCTATAAAATTTTAAGTACATCTTTATTTTATATATATACGGAAAATTTTAAGCAATGAAACTAGTTTTTGTGTGACGTAGCGGTGGTGATGTAGTTTCTTGTATTGCTAAATTTGCTAAATATAGTCATGATTGTTTATCTTAAAAGAAAATAATTTGTAAAAATAATTACTGGCCATCTCTGCTCCCGCTTATATTTACCAGTTTTTTCTATTCACGTTGCCTATTAAATTTATCCTCATTTTACAATAGACTTACAAAAAGATATTTAAGTTATAATAATTCTAGTGTCATTACAAATGTACAATGAATTTTTTAAAATTAATAACAAGAATTGATTTTGTTTTCATTAAATACAAAATCACCGGCCTTATTTTAATGCATAACAGTGGAGAGTTACGTTTATCTGCCCCTTCAAAAATATTTTCACTCGTAAACTTTACATCTTTTAATGCAAACAAAATTATTAACATATATAAATATCTTATATTAAGTACATAATTAAGGTTCATTTGGGTTTTGGGGTCCATAGTTTGCATTTCTTGGGTATTATGGTCCATTTTTGACAGAATCGTAAGTCAAAGGCAAAAACATAACGGTCAATGAATTAAATGACTTAATGTACCTATTTTTCCCCTTAGGTAATTAAATAAAACAAAACAAATTTTTCTTTAAACCCCAAAACAAAATACGATCAAAATCTAGAGAGAAAGTACTGTAAAATAAGGATTCCTAGGGTTTCGAAAGCAACTCGAAAAATTTGCGCCTTGCATGAACTCATACACGATATAAATGTGATTACTGGAAACCAAAGCACCGATAAGCTTCACTATACTCCAATGGTGACTTCTACATATAATCGACAACTTCTCTCTCAATTCAAAGGTTTGGGTTGATTTGCGGAACTTGCGCCGTAAAATAACGTCTCGGCTGCAGAAGGAGCACCGCCAGGAGATGGAGGAGGAGGAAGAGTGGTGCTTGGCGAGGAAGTTGTTGGCGACAGAGCGAATCTCAAAAAAATCATAGATGTGAGGATTTTTCGGTAAAGATAGGTGGAGGCTCGAGAGAGAGGTGCAGCTGGAAATTACGAATTCGGTGGCAGTGGAGCTATTGAGGATGTAGATGGATCCGGAGCTATAACCGGCACTGCTGGTTAAGGATTTGAATTCTCGTGGAGGAGGAGGAGTTCAAGGCGTGGTGGTTGTTGTTGTTGAGGTTTGGGAGTTTATTCGAGGGTTGGAGTTTGGTTCGGTGGCATTAGCAGCCATCTTCGTTCTACACATAAGAGGAAAAGATTGTGGTAGAATTGAATTGATTGAAGGAGAAATTGGTGGCCTGTTGTTCAATTTTAGAGTTAAGTGAGTCATATAGGAGAGTTGACTCGATGAAGAACTCGAAAATTGCATTGGGGAAGAAGAAGAAATGAAGAATTTAGGCCATTAACACTCGCAGACCTCGCACTTCAACATTGAAGGAGGGTGGTGGTGTGGTTTGCTTCTTCCAAACCCTAAATCATCCGATGGGAGTCTTCTCTCTACCTTCTTTCTTCAACAATCACCATATCCATTTCTTTTCTCTACAAATCCCCCTCTCTCTCCTCTTCCCTACTCCTCTCCTCCTCCTCCTCCTCCTCCTTCTTCTTCTTCTTCTTCTTCTTTTTCTTCTTCTTCTTCTTCTTCTCCACACAAACCCATTCACCTCTCGAATTAGTGTGATTTGGAGGAAGAATATGAAAGAATTAGGGGTGTTTTAGGAATTTTGGCACAAATTTATTGTTGATTAACGCTTTTTGTCCGTTGAGTAACAGAATCATCCATTTTGAACCCCAAAGCCCAAAACATGCAAACTATAGACCCTTAACTCAAGATGGCCAAAACTATGGACCCCAAAACTCAAATGACCCTATAATTAATATAATAAAATTTCAAATCTTCCATAAATCCATTGATCCTATATTCCGTATTTAGGTGATTCTACATTCTTTAATTTGCACATATTTATTGCTAACTTAATTAGAAACAAAAGCATGGACAATATAGCCAAAATTTTACATATTATTGAGAAAATTGAGTTCTAACAAAAATTTGTCGTTCAGATTTCCATTCCTAAACACGACCTATCACCGTTTCCACCGTGACCGCCTTTTCATATCCTCTTGCATCTCCTCTCTCTTGCTACTTGTACTACTATCCTCTCTCCTGTTAAAAAAATTGCTTAATCTTTTACAAACTTAAATAGCTTTTTTTTTTCCTTCTAAAAAAAGAACATCACTTAACTGTTAATTTAGTTACCATCTCTATTTATGATAACTCATTTGTGTGGGTGCAAAAAAAAACTCGACCTATTATAGTCTAATTTATTGCTTATACAATTTTATTAATATATGTTTTAGAGTGCACATCATTTTAATACCATATACACACACATATATATATATTTGCTTTTTTTTCAATGTCATTATTTTCAACAATTAATATTTTTTATGTCACTTAGTAGTATAATATTGTCTCAGATCATTGAGGCTATTGGTAAGAGAGTAGGATACAGAGAAAGGGTTAAAAGTTGTACATCATCATCACGTAACTTTCTGTCATCTTTTTCTAAACATCTAATGTGCTACTTTTCATTCGCTCCTTTTGGACCGACCAATTATTTTTGAAAATTATCAATTTCTAGGATTTGGAGATTTGTAAGATTGAATGATTGAAATATATATATATATAAAATACAATATATATTTATTTTATTTGTAATTTCATTCTATAGGTAGAAGGAAGACACAATGTAACACCTCCGCTTTAATCTACACGATAACGCCTGTACTTTAAGACCTGGAGTGTTGCTAGCCCATCTTAGTTTGACTAAAATGGGTGTATAATGTAATACCACATGCATGTCGTGTGCATCTAAGCATGAAGTGTAAGGACATATATATATATATATATATATATATATGTCTATAGTTTTCACATGTATGCAACAGTCATACAAAATCAAAACATATAAGTGTCCAAAAAGATATAAAATCTTCGGGTTGGCCGTGGCTCCTCGAGGAAAAACACATGTGTCCCAAAAATATTTTCGTATCAGAGCCTCTATTTCGCCCCAGCTCCCTCCGTATCCTTGCCTGCGATAAACTCCTCGGTACTTGGATTTTTTTAAAGAAACGGGGTGAGCTTTACACTCAATAGGGGTGATACAACAAAGGTATTAAATGAACCACATGTTTAATAACCAATGCATGCATATGCCAATGCAAGTTACCTCTCTTATATCAACCTTAGAACCATGTAGCCAGAATATATCAATACTGATCCAGACTTTAACAAGGGCCTGACCGCCCAAGAGAATAATCCGATAATGATCATAAATTAGCCCATCAGCCTCAGATGATATCATAAGGTGATAACCGAGTCGGAGCACAAGTCCACCAATAATATCATAAGAATAAAATCGGTAGTGCCTTGTCGTTGTCTAGATTTTCGGGCTACTCACCGCTGGCTTTAGATAGCCGACGCTTTACTCCCCCCCCCCCCCCGAAGGTTTAGGGATTTTTAACCCAAGAGTACCAGGCTCCACTTATTTCCTTCCTAGTAGGCACAAAACAATACATAATCCCTTCACCATCGAAGGGCCACAATATAATTATAATTGGATCCATGTTAGGATCATATCACATTCAGAACGATATAATGATTATAACGAGCTTCCATCATCATACGTAAGAGATATACGCCCAATGTGACGGGCCATAAAAATTATACAAATATGCCGAGAGTTCTCCAAGCATTTGGTTAACACAATAATGATATGTATAGTATGCAAACCATGTTATTTTATAGATACATAAAGCAATTTATGCCATACACACTTTAACCAACCTCATTTCATATCCCTTGGTGTATACAATTCATCAACAAACCAATTTTCTCAACCAAACATCTTCTATACACCTAAGTGATATCGAGTGTAGATGGCATATCTTGCTTCAAATCATGCACTTATAGCCATATAAATCCTAAAAACAACATGAACTGTTTTATATTCAAGTTTTCAAACAAATATAGATCAAGCATAACGATTCTCGAATAATAAAATCGTATTATTAAGTTTTGAAAGCAAGGAAAACCCCTACCTTGTGTTATTAGCAATAGAGAAGAAATATTATGAAGATTTAGGCCCTTCCCAAAGAAATTCTAAGGAGAAAGTTGATGAATAGTGAAAAAGAAGATGATTCGGATGTTTCGGAGCTTTAATCATTGATCGGGGATGGAAAGTGTTCGAAAATCGCTTAAGAGCCCTTCTTTTTCTCTGTCTAGAACTCTCTAGACCTTGGTGGATGTTTTTGGTTAAAAAATGAGTGAAAAAGTGGATAAAACGCACTTAAAATGAGTTAAGTCAGTGCACTGTTCCGGATGGCTAACCGGTATGCAAAAAAGTGAATACCAGTCTACAGTGTAAATTTTCCCAAAATTTCAGAAGGTCGGACCGATATGCAAAATTCTCATACTGGTCCACAGCCAAATTTTCCCTCAAAATTTATATGCCGGACGGGTATTCCAAAAACCTAATACTGGTCTACGAGTAAACTTAAATTATGGATAGAAAATTTCAGGAAAGAACGTTTCCTTAAATTATGGATAGAAAATTTTCAAAAAAAAAACAAATTCCACACACTATTAACTTAATACAATATAATTAACATTAATTTAAACACAGTGTTAGACACAAGCTATTATGTTGAGAACAACATCATCGTCGGATAAAAAAAAATTCACTGTTGGCTTGGGTTTTTGGGTTCTTTAAACCACATAAATTATATTGGTTCTCCATTCACCCTAGAGAAGATGAACTCTAATGAGGAGCTGTAGAAATACAAGTAGTTCGATGAACAATGACATCAAAAAGGATAATGACTCATTGAGTCATGGCCATAGAGCCAAGGACGAGGAGGAGGAGGAGGAGGAGGAAGAGATGGCAAAAATTATTGAACTAACTTTAGTTATTTGTAGAATGTTTAAAAGCGCATTTGTGGCACAAGTAGCTAACTTGGACGGAAAGATTTACATCTTTGGAGGCAATATAAGATGTACTGAATTAGCGCCACCATTCGCTGAGGTTTTTGATCCTTTGGCAAAAAGGGTTAAAAAGGTGGAGGGCTATAGAGATTATTGGAATTTGGTGAGGGTTGATCGTAGCTCAAAAAGGAATTTGTTCATCCCATATATGTCATACAACGATCATGTCACAGAAACCAAAACCAGCCCAATGGTCTTTTACAACACAAAGACGAATCAATGGAATTATGAAACAACCCTATACTTGGACCCGAAATATTTTAGTTGTACGGTTGTTGTGCACGTATGGTTGTCGCTACAACCATCTATTGGTTCTTAGATTTGCATGTAAAAGATTATGATTTTGTTAATAATAAGTTTTACTATTCGACGATACTAAGCTATCTCCCAATGTCCCTAGATGACTGGGAATATGCAATTCCATTCTTGTTCCATATGAACGAGGATTAATTACTTTAATTTTGCTTAGTTTAGGTTATAAGATGGCTTTATGATTTGAAGCATATGAAAATAAATTGCACAAAATTGTATATTTCTAAATGCACGATTCACAACATTCTCACCATGTATGTAATGGACACAGGTAAATACTGAATTGCGGGTGGTGACTTCATGTGATGGGGGCTCTTCGAGTGTAGGTATTTTTGGGGTTTTTTATGTTACTACTGATTGTGATTTTTGGATTGCAAAAATGAATTGTGGTATCTTAGCACATTTAAAAATTCTCATTTGATTTGTTAGTATATCATCTTTCATATGTAATGACGACCATGTGAAATCATTATCTGTAATACACTTCATATTTGAGTTTGAATTGCGAGATTGTTTATTATTACTATACATTAGTGGGAGCCTTCCCAAGAAGATGGGCTGACTTCATAGCTCTAAAATGGCAGTTCGAGCAAGGTAACTGTAATATGAAAAGCCTCTGGAGACTCGCAGCTTTGGCCATGGCATGTTTGATTTGGTTGGAAAGAAATAGAGGATCTTTGATAAGAGAAGCATCACAATAACGGAATTATGGAATCAAATCAGATTTTTAGTCAGATTATGGGCTAAAGCATCCAACATATTTGATAATGCATAGCGCTTTTTGTTTGGATTGGACTATTTTAGCTTTTGCTGTTGATTTCTTGTATGGGTTATAATCTACTTTGTTGTTATTTGTACTCGATCTTGGGTGCAAACCTTAGTGGATTTCTCATTCACTGTGATTTTGCCCTTGCTTCTCTTTTGATGTAATCATCTTTTTAGTTGCAATAAAGTAATAAGAAAACATTTTTGGAGATTTTTGAGCCATAACTTTATTTAGGGGAGTTTTCCTTATTCTGCAATATTCTTGACATGCGCTTGACTTGACCGCAAATGGTGCACATATTGCATGTGGTGGTTGTAGCGTTTATATCTTCCAACTCGCAGGAACTTTACAAAGCATAATTATACAAATTTAAGTATTATTTACATCTAAAAATGAGGCTAACATTGTACAAATTAAGCACAAATACCGGCTTAGCAAAGGGGAAAGCTCGTTTTGTGTGCCAAAATGATGGTTCCTTGGAAAAGCAAGCATATTGTGGAGATGTATCCATGATCCGTATCGTGAATCAAATATTATGATGCATTATAAGATGAATGAAATTAAAATTGATGTGTATATGTATGAAGAGTAGTAAATGATATAGGACGAATACTATATGATATATGAGCGAGTGGGCTAGCCTTGGATCAGCGAGTGCCTAGGTGACTTATTTAGGTAGATTGAAAGTTGGTATTGTAAATAATATTTTTCAAAAATTATGCTTGTCGTTTATTAAAACAATCTTACAAGATACACATATTTATATAATTTAGTGATAATAATATTGTACTACCACGCAAGAATATCATAATTTATAATTAACATGACTTATAATTACCACAATAAACTCACATTACATTAATTCTTATGAATATTAGTGAAAATTTGATGACCTTACCTTAAGGACATATGGTAGAAAGTAATTCACAAAATTACAAAAATAAAAATGAAACTTGCAATACAATTGTTGTGGGAGCCCAAAAATAATGATCATGATTTAGGCTAGCCTCTTCCTTTGGGCATAGGGTTATTTAGGCACATGGAACCAGATTAGCACAAGGGTCATCACTGCCGAGTACATCATCATTGCTGATTTGCTGAGCACAAACATACTCCGTATTGGTGTTTAAACCTTTGCACAGGGAACATGTGGAGAGATCGATCCACTAGATACTGCTTCAGAATATATGTGATCAACTGCGACACTTTAATCATGTACTTACTACCAGGAGAATAACAGCGTAGCAGACCTTTTGGCCAACTTTGGCAAAAACATTATGTATATAAACTATATTTTTGATACCCCACCTAAAACAATATGTATATAAACTATGTTTTTGATACCCCACCTTTTCTTTCGAAGCGGCTTATGTTTGATATGTCTCGATGTGTACGTAATACCGCATTTTTTGGAGAAATTTTGTTCCACTACTTTACTTGTTAATTAAATAATCCTTTTCTTAGATAGGAAAAAAAATCATTTTTTGGTCCTCCCTTTTAGGTCCTACTGATCCATTAATGGGATTTTTTACAAAAATGACAGAGTATCACCCAACATTTACAAAAATGAAAAAGGTTTATTCTTAGTTACATAATACAGCAGTCCACTCAAACTAATTACAAAAATAACATAAATCACTATTCATTATTAGCTTTGGCACAATTGCCCTTCCCCTCCCTTACAAAATTACTACAATGCCCTTATGTGTGTCTTTCTCTTTCTCTCTCTAGGGCTTTTCCTTTTCCTGTTGTATGTATCTTCGCCATTCTCCATTGATGCACTTTACCACCATTAAAGACCAGCACACACCAGTCCTCGATCTTTTCTCTAGCTTCTTTGATAAATTTACTATCTCTTTAAAACTAATAAAAATCCAATCTTTCAAAACTAATATAAGACTAGTAAGAATATTTTCATGTCTTCTCTCTGGCGAGAGGATCCATGGCCAGCCTGAGATACTTTTTCGCCTCAATGTCACCATCAGCCTGTTAATCTCCTTCAAATCTGCATTTCAGATTTGAAGGTCTTTGGATCTGTAGTTTGGATCCTCAGATTTACACCTTTGATTTGAAGATCTACACTATTTATTTAAAAATCTTTAGATCTACACTGTAGATTTGAAACTCTTTTTTATCATTATCAATGGAGAAGAAGAGACTTTGAGGAAGAAATGCAATGTTGTTAATCTCTTTTTCTTATTCCTTTCTTATTTATGTCTCAAAAATTATACCTGTCTATATGATTTAGATCTTGGTTTCTATGAACCATATATTCAATGGTCAGTACATTGGAGACAACTGTTGTTCACCGACTCAAGATCGATCACTGGTACTCGGCATACTAATTTTGTACATGGGATGTAATACCCCACTTATTAATCATGTGCTAATCAAGTTCCTTAATCGTGCTCAAGTCTAATTGTTGCGTTGGGTGGTCATTTTTTTTCCGGGTGCATTTTGATGAGTTAGACACTTCTCACAAGTCATGTTAGTCATATTAAATTTTATTCTAGACTTGAAACATACTTTGGCTAGCCGTAGCCTAATTCGGTGCGTTGGCGGCAAAAATTGGAGTTTTCGGGATTCAAAATCTCTTTGTTCTATTCAGAACCTTAACGGTGGTATCATAACCTATTACTTTTTCATTTACACCTCTTTATACCCATTTAGTATGTCCCAAGAAATTTCCAAATTGTTGGATTGAGTTTGAAAGAATTAGTGCAAACCGAGGCCTATTGTAGGTTCTTTGGAATTTCGATGGAGCAGTAGTATTTTTGTCATAACTTCTACATTCAATGTCCAAATGGACCCTCATTTGTTCCATTGGAAAGGTAATTCGATTATATACAACTTTCATGTTTGGCTTGAGTCCAAATTCTTGCATCTTCAAGGTCAACGCAACAGCCAAAGTCAACAGCATGTTGTTTTCCAGAACAACCCGCTATTGAAAATGCCTAGATAAGGCTATGGGGACTGTCCCAGAATAGTCTAGGGATAGCCTGCTATCCATAGGAACAACGTGCGGTTGGTCCACCAACAGCATGCTGTTGAACAAAACAGCATGTTGTGGGGGCCCTGTACATTAGATTTTTATTTCCTTTTTTTCCTCTTTTCTCATCATTCTCTTATATTTACATGAGAGAGAGAGAGAGAGAGAGAGAAATGTGGAAATTTAGGGAGACTTTTAAGAGAACCACCTTCCCAATTAAAATTACCCAATCATACACCTTCCTCCATCATTCTCCTCCTTCTCCTTCTCTTTCATTCAAATCCAACATTGGAGCTCCATTCAAGCTTAAAGAAAGCTAGGGTTCAAAGAGGAGTTTCTTGATTCACCTTTAATTAAGCTTAAATTGAATTCATAGAGCTTCATTGAGGTGGGACCACTAGTACTCAAACTCTTTTTCAAAGCTTTACTTGTTGCATCATTCAAATCAAACTAAAATTGGGTTTCTTTATATAGTTTCAAATTTTGTCTTATGCATGGGATTGGGTTGATTTTCTTTGATTCTTTTGGTTGATTAATGATTTATTCAAGTTTAATTTAATGATTCTACAAGAACTCCCAATTATATGTTGATACAAATGAAAATTCATATGAACCTTTACATACAGATACAATAACTGATAATAAGTTATGATACTCATATATGTGGATATATGGATGGATTTAAAGTATGTTTTGGTTGTTATTACACATGTATATGATGTTATTGTTGTATTTAAGCTATTGATTGACTATTTGTGAGATTTGTGAAATAACTAGCCAGTCTGTAAATATGATGGACAAATTTCTAAGACTTTGTTAAAGAACTTATCTACTAAGACCTTCCATGTGGGGAATTTTATATTAAATCTAAGTGTTATAAATTATGAATTATATTTTTCTTGGCGCCGATTTGATGAATCGTTGTAAAACTCTCCAATTGGTGAAATTAGTATATAAGTTTCTTAATTGAGCCTCTAGTTGATAGACTTGGCGAGCTTGGCGAAGTTGGATTACAAGACGAAAAAATATATGAATTGAGATATAGACAGTATACGTATATGTTTTATGTATATAAAATCTGATAAACGTAAGCTATACAATTTTATATATAAGATTTCCATATTTGAAACTTATGAACAAGATACATTAATTTAGTACTATTCGGTGTGTTAGCCCTTTTTTAATGTTTTATTGTTATTTCTCAGTTTCAATGTTTTGGCTCAATTATCTACATTGTTAATGATTGTAAGGTTGTAGCCTTACTTGGAAGGTTGTAGCCTTCCTTATTGATTGGATTGGAGCCCATATGTGGGGTTGGAGCCACAACGGTTGTAGCTGTTATTTTAGATTACGAGTTGGAGCCCGAGTACCAGTACTAAATGAGGGTTGGAGTCCTCTTAACGATAAAAATGGTAGTAGCCCTTTCGGTTGCCTTAAGATGAGATGAGACCCAATGTAGCATAATTGGAGCCCACTATAATTGCCAACACATTGTACTTTGGATTAATGATCTTGTATTTCCCATTAGACATGGTTTTAGTTTAATATTTGGGGGACGTGATCATTTGATGTGCATTCCATGTATTTTAACTTTTGTGATATCTTGAGATAAGTATTACATATAAATATACGGCATACTTTTTGCTTATCTATTATTTTTATATATCTCGATGCATGCATATTACTACGTGTATTTTAGTATACAAAACCTTATGGTACCCACTGAACACGTATTTGGCTCACTACCATTTTTCAAGATAGTTTTATAGGTACACTCTTTGAGTTGGCATGCGTTAGAGTTTATTTATCTTTGATGACTCCGGAACTGTGTTAGTCTCCCTTGAAGGGACGACTTGATTTCATATGTATAATAATAGACTGATCTATTTTCGTATTAAGTGAATGTTGCCCTAAAATTGGTTTATATAATTGAAAGAAGTGATGTAATACTAAACTTTCTAAATTGTAGTTGATTGTTTAATCTTTTAAGAATTGATTTGATGAAGTAGTATTTGTGCATGTTTTGTTTACTGATAAAACTGAGTAAATCATGCCGAATTTTTCTAAAAATCTAAAATGCACTTTTCTTACTTAAATTAACTTACTTAAATTAGATCGTAAAATTTCAATATCACCCACTGTCGTTGTATGGAATCTTTGATTAACCGGATCTCGGAGGTTTAAGCCTCATAATGAGATTCGGGGCATCACACTGGAGGTACCATTTTAGTAAACAGTGTACCAATACGTATGATTGTGTACTAATTTTGTATATGGTAAGTACCATTTAAGTGTAATAGTGTACCAGTTTTATACATAGGAGTTACCAATAATGTAAAGGTATGTGCCAATTTTTATGCCAATGATGAATTGTTTTTGTAGAAAGAGAAACTACACTGGTGGTGGTTTTATTTTTAAAGGGAGAAAGAAATTAATGAGAAAGAAATGGGGTGGTGATGGATTTTCCTGTGGGTTTGGATAAGAAGATTTTTGTAGTGGATTAAAGGTGTGGGTGGAGATGGTTGGAGGTTAAGAGACAAAGAGGAGAGGTATTTTATTTTTGGTCAAATTAGGTTTGTAATAAATAAGGGGTTATTAAAGGCAAAGTGGATATTTTGCAAAATAGTATAAGACAATTGTGCCAAAGCAAATAACGAAAATTAATATATGTTACTTTTATAAGTAATTTAACTACGCTCGTATTATGTAATTTAAAATAAACCTCTATCATTTTTGTAATTATCCCTCCGTTGATTCCCTTGACACCACAACATCCATGTGGTTTCTCTCTCTCTTTCTTAGAGCAAGATATGTTAAACCCAATGTGTTTCATGCCAATATTCTAGTCCATATATATATATAAGTCCATATATATAAATATATATATATATATATATATTCAAGTATATGCTATTTCAAGGGCCGAAATCATGTTAGGACTTTTTGATATCTAATTCTACCCTTGAGAACTTCTTTCCCATAAAAATTTTAAGTATGGTGATACTCGAACCACTGCACCCTAAGTAATATAAGAAAGTAGCTAAACACTTTGCCATCCGTCATTATTTGTTAAAAAATGTATTTAAATTATATATATATATATGAGTCGAGTGTGCGAAGTAATCTAGTGTTATTATATTAATTTCACAATAAAATTTGTAGCAAAGTGTCATGTGCTGCCTAATTTGGAACGAATTGATGTGCATGTCCTAGTCACAAGGCTAGACGCCAATTGCGGTGGCTTCAGGATATACTAAAATGTTCTAAGAAATAATGGAGGAAACATGTTATGGAAGGTTTCAAAACACACTGGAGTATCCTAAATAAGTGAAAGGGTGGAGTAATCCCTATAAGCCTCCAGAATATCAAGATATTTATACTTAGAAGAATAATGTATAATTATATGGAATTGTACAGATTTATAGAGAACCCAGAATATTCTGGAGAATCGATCCGAGTCATCTATTATATTAGATCTCCACCATCATTTGATGAGGGGGAAGCCTATAAATAATTAGGACCTCTTATTTGTAATCCAATAGTGAGATGAGTACATATTGTTCTAACCGGCGAAAATTGTTTAAGGGTTCACAAGTAAACATTACACAAAGTTTCTAATTAAACGTGTCAGCTAAAAAGTTCACCCAGTGGTGGCATTAGATAAAAAGAACAATGTAAAAGATGATTAAAAAGCAAGCATAAATACAAAAAAAGGTTCACTAAAAAATCAATTCGGAAATAACGAAAAGGGCATTTAGTCATCTGAAACCTCCATATTATCAATATTACAGAGATTTCAATTATTCAAATGAATCGGTTTTAATTTCTTTATGCAGAGTTGCCCCTCCACATTATGTCACATTCACGATAAAATCAGTGTTCCTAGTGCGAAAATATATCAACAACTATAGGGAACTGTGTATTTACACTTCAAATCCAAATTCAAACCAGATACGAAGTTCTACAAATAAGTTCAAATTAGCAGAAAACATGTCTCAGTTAACAATATTATACAACATTCTCAGATTAGCAGAATATTAAACATGACTCAGCTCATATACAAAGTTGCACAATATTGTATGACATTCACAAATTAGTAGAATACCAAACAAGTCTCGGATCAGATGCACAGTTGCATGATGATTTTGATATAGCTAGTATATCAAACCGGTTTTAGATCATAATACCACATACAAAGATCTACTGTAAATTAGCAGAATATGGTGACATGTTTTGTCACTTTTGTGAAGCATTAATTAGCTAAAACTTTCATTTCGATATATGCATTTAATCATAAGGAATTGAAATCAGAGAAAGATTATAATAAATGTACCTGGTAGTGGTAGTAGTTGCAATGGAGGTTCAAATGTTCAATGGTCTTTCTCGTGGTGGTGGCCGGCTCCCTAAGGAAATGAGAGAGGGGGAGACTAGATAGCTAAAATGAGAATCAAAATGAGATCTTCAATGCTATTTGGACTATGATCGATAGGTTGTTTCGATTTTAGCTACTTTAGATTTGAAATTAACGGGTTAGAATTAGATTTAAGGTTTATAGAATTATAGAAGAGGATCGTGATAGATGGACTATTAAAATTTTAGGTGGCTTTCACGCAATATCCAATTATGCATAAAACATACTTTAATTGCAAAGAGAAAAATCCTTCTTCATTATTGATATTATTACTTCATTTAACTATGATGAAGGTGATGGTATTGATATGAACCAGCAAGTGATGTTTAATTATGGCGAATCTGATATTCCTCAGCGAGATTAAACTTCACTTCTACAAAATCTTCACATGAGCTAAACTTAATAATACTGAACCAGAGAATCCAATTCCGATCACCATACTATTAAATTCATTATCCCGATTGCAGCGTTGCCAGATCTGATAAATAGTCACCCTAGAATTTTGCTGGAAAAAGCATGTCGACCGACCAGAAGTTGAGAAGGAGAGAGATTGAACTAAAATTTAATATAAAATATAAATTTGCTGGAAGTTCAGAGGGAGAGGTCTTGAGAGTAAAAGAAAGAGATTTGTAATTAACTCAATAATAATGATACAAGAGAGTTTTATTTATGGATTATGTAAACAATAAGATACCTAATGAAAAAAGGAAACCTACTAATATCCTACTAATATAAAGAAACTAGATATATATATATATATATATATACTATATACTAAATAATCTATTCTAACACTCCTCCTCAAATTGGCGCGTAGATATCAAATATGCCCAACTTGCTGATTAATCTGGAAAAGATTTTGTTGGATACAACCTTAGTAAGTACATCAGCTAACTGATCTTTTGAGCATATATGAGGCATTGAAATTATGTTTTCCTCCAATTTTTCTTTAATGAAGAATATATCTACTTCCACATGCTTTGTTCTATCATGTTGAATTGGATTTTGAGCAATATACGCTGCCTTGTTATCACAGTGTAACATTTCTCTTGGCGGATAACTTATATCAGTCAATAGCAACTTCAACCACAGTAATTCTTGGACTCCCACTGTCATTCCTCGATATTCCGCTTCGGCGCTCAAACGTGAAATGGCATTTTTTTTCTTACTTTGCCAAGTGACGAGATTCTCACCAACAAATGTGAAATATCCTGATATGGACCGTCTGTCACCAATATTTTCAGCCCAATCAACATTAGTATACCCTTTAACTTTCAAGAAATCACTATTCTTTGTAAACAAAATCCCTTTTCCAGGAGCTGCCTTCAAATAATTAAGAATCTTCATCACAGCCTGCATATGCTTCTCTCCAGGATTATGCATGAATTGACTAACTGTACTCAATGCATAAGAAATATCGGGCCTAGTATGTTGTAAGTACATTAGTCTTCCTACTAATCTTTGGTAACGCCCATTATCAACATGCACTTGATCAGCTTCAATTTCTAATTTCAATCATTCTTCCAAGGGAATATTTGACAATTAATAGGCAGACATTACAGTTTCACTTAGTAGATCCAATGCATACTTTCTCTGAGAGAGAAATATGCCCTTTGAAGATCTGGGCACCTCAATCCCTAAAAAATATTTTAGCTCGCCGCTCGAACTCTTGAGATAGATATTTCTTCAGTGCTTCTTGTTCATGTGGGTCATCCCCGGTGGCAACCATGTTATCAACATAGACAATAAGTGCTGTGATTTTTCCATGACACCTCTTCAATAATAATGTATGATCCAAATTGCTCTAGTTGTAATCGAACTACCTCATTGATCTGGCGATCTCCCGAACCAAGCTCTTGGAGACTGTTATAAACCATACAAAGACCTTTTCAATTTGCATAATTTTTTTATGTGCTCTACCGGAACATTGTAACCTTGTGGGAACTCCATGTATACCTCCTCTTCTAAGTTTCCGTGCAGGAATGCATTCTTTACATCAAATTGTTGCAATGGCTAATCCAGATTTGCCGCTAAAGAGAGCAAAATACGAACAGTGTTGATTTTTGCCACTGGTGCAAATGTTTCCAAATAATCAATCCCATGTGTCTACTAACACATTTCTTCCCCATTAGCAATTCAACTATATCCCATGTACTATTCTTCTTTAGGGATTTCATCTCCTTGTCCATTGCTGCTTTCCATTTTGGATCACCTAATGCTTCCTACACATTGTTCTTCTTTAGGGATTTCATCTCCTAGTCCATTGCTGCTTTCCATTTTGGATCACCTAATGCTTCCTGCACATTGTGCTTGTCCAT
Organism: Lonicera japonica; assembly: GCA_021464415.1. NCBI lineage: Eukaryota > Viridiplantae > Streptophyta > Magnoliopsida > Dipsacales > Caprifoliaceae > Lonicera > Lonicera japonica. The sequence goes on along the minus strand of CM038471.1, from coordinate 804,048 downwards.
TGCTGCACACTGTTTAGATCTCCCTTCCATTGGGATTTGTAGTCTCAACACACCCCCACACATGTGGCATTATTCTGAGCCTAACATGTGACGCCCTGCAATTGATGAGTACTCCCTTGGGGGGAAGGAAGTGTAACTCAAAGGGGGGCATCCCACATCGGAAAGTGGGGGATTCCTTGAGACCCATATAAGTAGGAATTGGTCCCTAATTAAGTAAAGAGGCCTTTTAGGGGCTCAATGGCTTCCAATCCGATCAGAACTCCGAAGTTAAGCAAGTAGGCGGCCAGAGCAATCCCAGGATGGGTGATCCCCTGGGAAGCTGGTCGTGAGCTCCCAGAAACAAAGTCGTGAGGGGGTAACCCAAAGCGAGGTGGGACCGGGTCATTACATAACATGTGGACCATTTATATTGGGAGACGCGGAGTATGTGTGGCCGTTGGGCCTTTGATTTGTGTGTATAACGTTTCTCTGATACCATATTAGAGTTTGGAGCATCCAACTCAAAACCAATTGGCTATGAGTGGAGTAGCCCCTTTATCTTATATGTTGCTTTGTGATGATTCGTTTTCCCGATGTGGGATTTCTAGTCTCAACAAAAGGGAGCAAATGTCTCACTCGCGATTTAGGTTATGGTTTCTGACCGGCTGATTGAAATAAGATTCTATTGCATAGATTTTGTAGAAGAATATGTTTTGGTGTAGAGGGATGCTAGGCTCTTGAAAAAACGGCGGTGTGTCTATATAAACGATGACAATGGCGAGACGAATTATTTTTCTACTAAGTCATATATCCTTCTAAGAAGTTAGGGTTACTAATCCAAGCAGACTGCATGAGTAGTGATGCTAAAATGTTTGGAACCACTTGTCTAGCCCTCGGCTCATTCATATACTGTGCAAGCAGTTTCGAGCCCGATGATAATTGTGAGTAAGGGTTCTGTCTCAGTCAATGTCTCTATTGCGATGAAACCTGTAAATGTGATGACTACTGAAAGGACAAATCCACTAATGGCTGTAGTTGATGTTAAGATTTAAATAATGGGAGGTACTCGAAGACTTGATAAATCTAGATTATGTATTGTCGATTTGGCTACATCATGAGAGGTTTTTAACCCCCTCACAGGGCAATCCAAACCAATATCTCCTATACTAGATGAAAATGGCGGTGTTGATGAACATGGATGTTGTTTAACTTTCATGGGGGTTGATCACGACGACCGAAGAAACTCACCCTGCGGATCAATCCTTTGGTTATATATGCCACTAGACACGTGTAGTTTCTGGTACAATCATCTCCGTGTTGATTAATCATGGCAAAATCCGCAAACTCCTAACCGTCCTCTATTTGCAAAACCAAGATCCAGTGAAGAAGAAACGGTGGTCCAGTTCCATGGCACAATACAACTTACTACAAGTTTGCTTCAGTGAGAAGCCCCCAGTTTGCTATGGAATCCAAACGCTCCTAAAGATTGACAGATTTTGAGAAATGCACCGTTACAAGACGTATAACAAAATCTCTCAGGAAAGCTCTCAGGATCTGAAAGAACAATTTGCAAACAATTCAAGAATTTCCCCACAGGTGGCTCTGATATCCTTACATCTTCCAAGAATAAATGGAACTCTCCTCTGGGAGATAACACAATAGAATTTGACCAAAGCATTCTTATATAGCACGTTACAATAGATCTGTACTACTATTTGGACAATTGCAAAAAATCTAGACGATTCCAAAAGCAAAAAAATAAGCAAACACGTATCAGACTACATGTTATATCTTCTAGTCATGTGTCCTTATATGTTGCCTGTAGGAATTGGAATGATTAGGTTCTGTGACACCTGCCGAAGCCAGGGAGTTTTTCCATATTACAATGCATGCAGGGTTGGCAAAGTTACTGAGGAAGGAAAAGGATGGGAAATGGTGAGCCATGTGTGGGTGGATATATGCTTGCATATGCTACTACTCACTGTAGAGGGCGTCACCATGCTCAGCAGCTCCGAAAAGGGGGAGAGCTTCTCACTCATGTCTGGCTTCTGATGGCACACCTTGGCATCACTGAACAATTCCAAATATCTCAAGGCCATGCTGGAGCCAAATTGGTTGTCAATTAAGAATTAAGAAAAACGTAAGTCCCTTAATTCGAATCGAGCTATTAATTTTGAGTTGTATTAATTTTTTATTTTTTTTATACAAGCGTTACATAGATACTCGCCAATTTCCCCATGGCTCGAACCTGAGCGTGGGTTAAGGAAAGCCATCCATTTTTCCAATATATTAGCAATTGTCAAGATTATTATTGAGCCTTTAAATATGTAGAATCCTCTCCTCCTAATGCATAAAGCGTGTTCTTAATTAGATAGACCTACAATTTTATTCTTTTCACCCCAGTCTAAGAATACTTTCTCCTCACTCTAGTGCTTTTTAACAAAAAAATCAAACTCATCCAGTGGTGGGGTGAGTTTACTAAAAACACAAAAATGAATATGGGAACATTAACTTTTGCCCGAAAAAATTGGCAAATTCAATAAATATCCCATTATCATGGTTAAAACTAAAAACTCAATTCAAAACCATTAAAGAAAAAATAAACTAAATCCGCCCACATTCACAACTAATAAATTCAATTTCAAACCATTTGAGAGAAAATAAACAATATAATCAATAAAATATTCGCATGACAATAGATTACTAATTTTATTGTAGTTGGATCCTAAACTAAAATAATTAGTTAGGGCATGAACGCAAACTTTAATTGAACAAGGAAAAAGAAAAGAAAGAGACAATGATTGGGAGAGGATAAATCTAGTAGCGAGGTGGGTTTTTTGAATTTGGAGAGGAAGAAAAAGAAACAGGTTCTATGTGATTTTGGTAGGGTGAGAAAGAAAAAGAATGGGTAATCTTATTTTTCGTATATTCTTTTACATTTTTTTCAATCTCGTCGAGGAACAATAAGAATGGGCACAATGACTACCTAATTACTACACCGGTCAAGAAGTTCAGGGGCGCTGGGCATACTTTTAAAATAGGCCCCCATAACTAAACATTTAAAATAATTTTCAATAATTAATTTATTATTTAATTTCAAGTGTTAAAAGGGTAATATATGTAGATTTTGTCACTAAAGTTAGCATTTTTCATGTGTAAATGTTGAACTTTTATAAGTGTGGTTTTATACTTTTACATGAACATAAAAATTTGGGGGTTCCTAAAAAATTAAAAATTTTAGGGGTCCAAAGCAATCGTTCTTTTTGCCATACTCTCATACCGACCATGCCTAATTGAAGGCGAGGAGAAATCTATTTTCTTTTCAATATTTTTACTGAAAGGAATATAGTCATAGATGTAAACGAGAATATTTTTTCATGGACTTTCATTTATCAAGTTGACAAGAGCCATTGTCTGGGAGTTATGGAAAAAACACAAGCTAGCGAAACTTCTCCGTGACAAAATTTTCAATTGAGCGTACTATGTAAGGCCATTAAATAGACCCATGACTTTTCTGGGAGAATAATTCAATCCCTTCATTTTAAATTGATCGATTTAATTTTTAAGAATATCTCACGTCGATAGTTGTATTATTAATTTATAAAAGTCTCACAATAAAATACATCTTTAACAATTTATTATATTAAAATCTAGTGTGTTTTAAAAAAATTAAAATTAAAATAAAACTATTAATGTTTCTTCAAGATATCTGATTTTCCAAAGTGGACTCAGTCAAAAGTGAATGTGTAATTTTTACTTCCCACACTGATAAAATAAGACTATAAATTTAAAATAGAAACAAGCATTTAATAATGGTTGAAAAGTCTGCTGTACCATGTGCAATTTTTCCACGTAGTTGAAGAAAATATATATGGTCTTGCGATTTTGAGTACTTGACGGGGAGTTTGACTAGTTGACGGGGAATTGCTTTCCATATAATTTGTTTGTGTGTGAATATATATAGGTGGGAAGTAGATGCGTAATTTATTCCATAATATTTTCTTTTACATCTATGGCTATATTCCTTTCACTAAGAAATTACAAACATTTCATGGCAACAATACTGCGGCTGCTCCTTCTTGGGGTGTTAATGCCCCTCCTTAAAACAACTGGTCTCTCTCTCTCTCTCTAAAAGATAGTTAGCTTTTTAATTCCAAAAATACTGTCTTTGCCTCATTTTCTAATGCTTTAGTAATTCTAAATTTTGGGCTAAAAAAATTGGCCTAAATAATATAAAACTTTTTTTTTTTGGTGGCTGATACACACTATTATCTATTGATTTTTCTCCCGTAAGTGTCACATTATTTCGCTACCTGTTTCAGTGAGTCAAAATTGGGGATAGAATTATCTTTTAATTATTTTTATTCGACACGCATTAATTATTTTTTCTTTTAAGTATTTTATGAACGTAACCAATTGTCAAGATTATTATTTATTGACGTGTCAAATCACCATTCTCTTAATTTTAGCACTATATTTTCTAGTAATCATCAAATTAACATATTGCTCAATGTTATACAGATGGACAGTCCATAGGTGTGTGTTATGGCAACCATGGCGACAATTTACCGAAAGAACAAGATGTCATAAACCTCTATAACTCCAATGGTATTGGAAAAATGAGAATCTACTCTCCAGATCCAAAAATTCTCCAAGCCCTTAGAGGTACCAACATAGAACTCATCCTCGATGTTCCAAACGATGGCCTTCAATCGCTAGCGTCCGATCCCGCAGTTGCCGCTGCATGGGTTCAGACAAACATACAAGCTTTCCCAGACGTTAAATTCAAATACATCTCAGTTGGGAACGAAGTGGACCCCAACAAAGATACATCTCAATATACAGGATACGTCCTCCTTGCCATGCAAAACGTTCACAGCGCAATTGTCTCAGCCGGCTTGCAAGATCAAATTAGGGTTTCAACAGCAACTTACACTGGACTTTTAGTAAACACTTCCCCACCGTCACAGAGTGCTTTCAATGAAAATGTGAGATCTTACATTGTCCCAATTATTGAATTCCTAGTGCAGCATAATTTGCCGTTACTGGTAAATGTGTACCCTTACTTTGCTTACGCTGACGATACACAAATTCCCCTCGAGTATGCATTGTTTATTGCACCTAGTGCGGTGGTAACAGATCCTAACGGGAACCTTCAATACCATAATCTTTTTGACGCGATGTTGGATTCTCATTATGCAGCACTCGAGAAGGCTGGTGGTCCGAATGTGGGAATTGTAGTGTCAGAGAGCGGTTGGCCATCGGAGGGGGGGACCGGTGCCAGCGTGGAAAATGCTGGAATGTATTATAAGAATTTGATTGGTCACGTGAAGGGAGTGAATGGGACCCCTAGGAAGCCTAATAAGGCTATAGAGACTTTTTTGTTTGCTATGTTTGATGAAAATTCAAAGACTGGGGCTGAGACTGAGCGACATTTTGGCATTTTCACTCCTACTCGACAACCCAAATATGGAATTACTTTTAATTAAGACGTGGAAAGAGAAATAAATAAATTACATATCTATGTCATAGAATTTCTTTTGTATCCATCAAGAATAAATCGTTCTCTATCCTATATTTTTTTTGAGATGTACGTGAATTTCTTTCAAATTATTGTCAAGTTGCCGAGTATGGTTGTTATTTGTGTTATTACCCACTTAGTGTGTTGAGATTTGTTAAACGTTTTATTATATCTATAACTAATAGTGCGTGTATCTTCTTTTGTTAGATTAGAGTGGGCAGGTCTAGTTCCCACCCACCAGCCCCCCCCCTCAAAAAAAAATTACAAAGGAGCAAACTTAATATTAATGTAACTTTTTTATATATTAAAGAACAAAATTTAGCACAAACATTATTTTTGTTCAGGATTAAGGGAAGAGGAGGTGCAAGATTAATATTATTAACGAAAGAAATTTTAAAAAAAAAATTGGGGTAAACTTAATACCCATACAGGCCCACAAACACAGAGTGGAACCCTTTAGGAACAGTCCAGAATTTAAATAAATTTTCTGCAAAATTTAAAAGGCCCAGCTATTAAGACCCAATCCTATCAAATTTAAACAAACTTTTCTCAAAAAAATATTCCCCCTTAAAAAGGAATTTTTACGAAAAATTTATTCACAAGCACACTTAATTAAAAAATGATAAATTGAAAGTCGTTATATGATATTTGCACTTTTTAAACAAATTAGTGAGTTTTAATGCAATCAATTGCAAATGTTAATTGTTGGTTAATTATATGTGAAAAAAGAAAGCAACTCTTAAATTTAAGATTTTTCAAAAAAAATTTTGAAACTCTTATTATGAATATGGTGCTATGTTCATAACCTTTTTAGCACACCTCCTCATATAAATAAATAACTACAAGAATGGAGATGACATCATCATCATCATCATCATCATCATTATTATTATTATTATTAAAAGGTCTAAGTTTTTTTAGCTGTACAACTAAAATATTCTAAAATTATTCTTTTTATAAAATTTTAAAATCACGTGATTTGATAAATCATAAGATTTCATGATTTTTTATGTAGATATTTTTTAAAGAAGTTTAGAATTTTTCATAAGTACTTTATATAAATCATCAAAATATAATAATATAAGTTAAGTTTGAGTGTAATTATTATCCATTTAGGCCTCATTTGATTCGGATATTAAAATGTGGGATAAGATTATTAATACCACTTTTTTTTATAATACCTTATTTGATTCGCACAAATGTGCTAGAGTTACTAATACTGGTACTAACTTAATACCACTCTTTGTGGTATAATTTAATACCAAGAGGGATGTGGTATTGTTTATCCAGAATTAAGAAAAATGAACCATATATTTTCAAAAATGTCATTACTACTATAATATTTTAAAGAATGTCACTACTACTACTATTACTATATTATTTTAATTTTAATTTTTTTAAAAAAAATTTATTTTTTAAAATTATTTTTTTCTTTTTTAAAAAAAAATTATTATTTTGTTACTCCAAAATATAATCCCGTATACGAGTTACAGGACCAACATGGTATTAACATCAGCATGAGATATCCCAATATTAATACTGCATGAGTCAAACATGATATTGGTATTAAATTAATTGTAGGATTAATAGTCCAGTACTATTAATGCTGGTATTATTAATCCCACTGACCCTAATAACTGAATCAAACGAGGCCTTAGTGTGTTAGTTAGAGAGATAAAAAATTTAATGACCAATAATGAAGGAGATATAGAATTAAAAAGTAATGGATGATATTGAAACTATATAATTTAACACAAGATTATCAAATAGATTATTGAACACGTAATTTACGTAATTTTAAAATTTGACGGTATGACGTGATTCACGTAATTTAGATAATAGGTGACTGTTTTTTTGGGAATAAATGACAATATTTTAAAATCTTGTCAAATTTTAAAATTCCGTACATTAATGGATTTCAGAATCGGCTAAGGGATTTTGAGAATCCCGCCTACTCAAAATAACGTTGTATTTAGTATTTTTCATCTTTACGACTCTTTTTATTTATCAAATATTTGTTGATTTATTTAAAATTAAACCTTTAATTAGAACACTATAATATAAATATTTTATTATTAATTTGAGATAAAAAAAATAATTTGAAATATTACAGTAAAAATATAGGAATTTTAAGGTTGCGTTCTTTAATTTTATTATCTTTTGTTTATGTCAAGATCATGTAGGTTTTTAAAGAAAAAAAAATTATGTTACTACTTTATATAATTTTTCTAGTTTGAATTTTAAGTGATTGCACCGACATATCATTAATGATACTCTTTACACTATTGTTTGAATAATGAGAATTTTGACATGGTAGTCTAACATAATTAGAAATTCCTAACCATAATTGCTTTAAGTTACATTATTACTTTTTTTTTAAAAGAAAGTTTTATTATTTCGTAAGTTCTCCCATTAATTGAATCCAGTCATGTAAAAGTATATAGGATTTTAAAATTTTGAGATTTTGAATGTAAAATTCCGTGGCTGAAAAACAATGAATTAATAAATCATGCAATTTTAAAATTATAGAATTTTACAATCTTATGATTTGTCAAATTCCATAATTTTAAAATTCAGAGAAAAAAACGTAACCTCAGACTACATAAATTACTTAATTTATTAAATCTTATTCTTAAAAATACTCTTAAATTACGTAAATTATTTAATTTATTAAATTTTATCTTAAAATCACGCGAAAAAAAATAGCGAAAATGAAAAGTAAAGGCCAATACAAATGTCTAGTGCTTTGTAGATTGTTTTAATTAGGACAATACAAATGTCAATTTTGATTTCTTTTGGCTTCACATGACGTGCTCTATGAGGACATGTCAAATGGGACCCACTCTTTAAACAGCATTTGCTCATGTGTCAATGGCACACACCACACATCTTTTTTACAATTTGCATCATCCCAAGGTTTCATTCAATAATAACAGAAAAAATAAAAAATATTTTATTTATGCAAGAAATAAAAAAATAAGTTAAACTATATGATGAAATTTTATATATTTTATATTATTTTTTTTGAGTAAATGTCCTATATTATTTATGGAAAAAATTTCTTTTCTTGCTCCCAAAGAAAATTTTTTTCATAGAAAAAATAATAAAGTGATAAAATACCTCACCACATATTTCAACTTATTTTTCAACTTCTTATAAAATTATTTATTTTTATTTTTATTTTCTATTTTATTATCAAACAAACCTTAATATTCTAGTTCAATGTGTAATATAACACATCATGTAACAAGTAATTAAAAGGATAATTTTTTTATTATTATATTATTATTTCTGATACTAAGTAAATTGCCATAGAACACATTATCTGCATTAGAAAAACTATAACTAGAACAAACAAAATAATTATATTTTGAGTTTTCAAAGAATTAATAATAATATTTCATACATTTGACTACAATAAGATCACATAAACTTACTCTATTTTATTATATACTTTAGACAATATGCTTTTATATGTATACAGAGAGAAATGATTGAAAAATAATTCATTCAAATAAACCCTTACGGCATATTCCATGTTTGTCTTCAATTTCGCAATTCATTTGTTTGAAATGCTGCATGAAAATATATTAGGTTGGAGAATTAATGAACAACTATCTGTTTTACATATTTTCGTTAATTAAGTGACACCTACATAGATGTATTAAATTAGAAATCGGGATATTGAAAAATGAGTTTTTTTTTTTTTAAGTTTTGTGCAACAGAATAAATATACTTTTATAAATTAAGGGCCTATTTTTTTTTACCAAACTCCAAAATTAGTGTAATATTAACTTTGTAGTAGATTTTTAAATTGTAATATTTTATAGTATCATGGAAAATTAAATTTACATTGCATGTTTTTTTAGTAGATTACTATATTTAAATGTTTAATTGACTTAGCTTTAGAGTTATTTTAACAAGTTACAAATTTAAACCACTCTATTAATAAAACATACATGATGGTTTTTTTGGGATACAAAGTTAAATTTGCACTCCTTGTTTTCTAATATATTACTATATATTAGAGTTTATTTGACGTTGCTCTAGAGTTACCTAAGTAATACATAAAAATGTACTAGTTAAAAAATATAAACACATCATGCAAAACAAATTTGCATTACATTTTTTGACTTGCAAAGCTAGGTTAGTACAAGACACAATTTTATGCAAAGTTAGATTTGTACAAAGTCAATTTTATTTTTATTTTTTTAAAATGGCCCTATTTCAGAAAACATATTATTTACTAGATTTTTATGAAAAATAGTCATAAAACACTTTTTACCCCATTTTCAAGTCAAAAAATAAAAATTTCAGTATACAGTAGGCCAAAACTTTTCTACACCACTTTCACTCGAGTCTTTCGTATTTTCAGTTTCCTATAGTGACATTTTTGGCAAAAAGAATAGGGTGGGGCTATTGCCACCTCTCAAACCTCTCTGTAACATTCTTTTAGTGGCTCGATTTAATATAGCCGAGTATGTATGTATTTATTCGGTGCAATAGGACCGAGCATTTGTACATTATTCGGTATAATAGGGTCGAGTCAGCGTATTTTTTTGGTTCCCAACAATAATTTAGCTTTATTGCACCTAATAAATGATTATATACTCAGTCCTATTATATTGAGTCAATGTAGGGAGTGTTATAAAGAACTTTGGGGTGTGGTAATAGCCCCACCCAAAAGAATATGATATTTATTGCAAGAAATTAAATAAAATTTAAAAGCATATATGACAATTTCTCTATTATTATATTTATTTTACGTATAGTATACATAGTTTCAATTCTAGGTAATATATTGATTTCTAGTAAATTTAACTCTGAAAAATGTGTTTAAGGTATTTGACTGCACTTGTTTTAATTTCTTGGTGAGAAGTATGTATTTTTTGTTTTAATTAATGTAATAATGACATAGTTTTTTTTATATATATATTTTATTGTACACAATTTCACCCAACACATGTAAATGTGTTAATTTTTTGCCTTACATAGAATTCCTATTTCCCTGTTTTGGTTTCTTAGGGTATCCTCAATGCAACTGCAGAGATTAATCTCTCGAGATACAAAGAGAGTAGAGGATTTTATTATGTTGAAAGTGTATGTCTAACTCTTTAATTAATACTAGAATTAGGTGAAATTGTCATACAAAAAATTAGGTAATTAACAAAGCACAATCAATAGATTAAAACCACAAATGTTTTATCATTTATCATATTTTTTGTTAAAGGCTTTTGCCACAAATACACCAAAGGCTATTCAAAGGTCACCTTTATTCATTAAAAATTGATCCAATTAAACACAAAATTATCTAAGGTGATATTTAACAAAATTCCGAAAAATAAACATATAAGTATTTTCTCAGCTCAAATTTGTTTATTACATATTTTTATCAAATATCTAAGTTCATTATTTGACCATCTCTTAAATAAGGGGGAAAGATTTTTGAATTAACAAAATGTGTCTCTCTTATATAAGAAAGGAGATGGTAAAATTTGTCCGCTTCTCTCTCCTACTTTACTAAACAACTATATTTCACTCACTTCACAATGCTTTCGCTTTCATGACAACATCGTTGTGCATGCACACGCTCTTTCGTTGACTGATCGACCAGCACACACCTCTCAGTTATTCTCTTCTATAAACAAAGCTAAAACCCTAATCTTATTCCCCCCATCTATCATCTATAAAAAAATCCCCAAGCCTATCTCTCTCTAAAACCCTAATAATCTTTGCTTTTACTTCCCAAGAATGAATGGTTTCTGTAAGGGTATTGCATTTCTCAATTGTTCTCATGAGAAGCGCAACACCCTTATAAAAGCGATTCCTTCTTCCTTGGCCTCATCCGAAGAAGAACAATCATCATTATCATCATCCACATTGATGCTGATGCGGATGCCTCGTCTGAAGACGAAAAACCCAGTCCAAATCCAAACAACTACAGAATGGATTCCAAATTCAAGCCCTCTCAAAGATGAAAATTTTGAATCCGAATATGAGTTCGGTGATGATGATGATTCCGCCTCGGAATCTAACTTTGCTTCCACAATCAAGCTAATTCTCACCAAACCGATGCCTAATTCCTCAGACCCCAAGAAACCCGATGAGCCTGTAATACCCTATACTTTAATTTGTTTTAAATTTGGTTGGATATAGTATGTGAGGGGAGAAATCTCGTATTTTGGAGCCTCGTAGTATTTTCTCACTTCGTATTAGTTGTATTAGTTTCTTTACACTCATATGAATGATCGTTTAATGATTTGGGTGGTCTGAATCGATTTTGGTTGGTAAATTAAAAGCTTTGGTCTTACGCAATTCATTGTATTTGGTTCACTTTGGACCTCCGTAGTTTCTCCCTTTCTTATCCGATTTGGTCACCGTTTAAACCTATGTCAAGGTTTTATGACATTCTACAATTTTTGTGTTTTGATTGAAATCCAATTCACACTCCTCGTTGGTCAAAACATCGTGTGAAGTAGGCCGGTTACTAAATTATGTTTGTTCGGTAGCGCTTCGGCAGAGCGCTATCTTCGGCAAATTTGTGAGAATTATCTATCTAGAATTTGGGAAACTTCTTCTTAGGAAATTTTAGATCCTTGAATTACCTTTCTGTGGACATAAAGATCACCTCAATCGGAGTTTTGAGCGAAAAGTTATGGCCAAATTACGAACAGTGCACCTAGACAAAAATTTACACGCGGAACGGTCTAGAAAATTCCTAGACCGATCCGGCTTTTAAAAATTGGCAGATTTGTGATTTTGCATACTGGTCCGCTAGTTAACCTTTTTGCACCGACTTAAGCTCTTTTTAAGGCACTTTGACTCATTTTTCACCCCATTTTCGAGAGAAACTTCTAGAGAACTCTAGAGGGAGATGAGAGCTCATATGTGAGGGTTCTCAGAGAGATTTTTAACGCATCTTTCATCCTCTATCGAATAATCAAAGCTCCAAATCTTACTGCGAAAGAAGACTAATTAACCTTCTTGGCAATTCTTATCAATGAATGATAACATTATCTTTAAAGTCTATTATCTAATAATCATTTGAAAAATTATAAAGGTTATGTACTTACATTTCATTACATTTTCAAGCACTAGAATTTTAAAAGTATCTTTAACTACATATATATAGATATATCCGAACCAATTGATTCATAAAAGGAAATAAATAAATAAATGGCAACTACTGTTTAAAGTACTGCTTAATTTTGACATTTGTTCGCAACAACCAAGATAAACATGATTTTTATCCAAATGAGACATTGCAGACCTTTCCATGTTCGGTCATTCTCGCTACACGTTTTGGTTTTCATTAGTTTGTTGACGTCTTCCTCTTTTTAGGCATAAAGGATTTTCCCTTGCAAGGAACATCAAGACTGAAATTTTCATGCATCCCAAAGGTTTCGTTTTTTCGCTTAATTAGGACTAGGCTCTCCATATAAGTGTTGATATAAAATGAACCAGCATATCCACATATATGGAGTTTCTTGACTTGTCTCCTTTTGGGATTGTACAAAACCAAATCTTCAGAGTCGGTGCTTTCCACTAGAAAGACAGCGCCATTCTTTTTGAAGCCAAATGGTCCCCTCAACTACCCGTGTGATCTCAAATACGCTGGTGTTAGATTAATCTTGAACTGCTTTGTCTAGCTATTTTCCACGCCATACTCTTTCATTACCCATATGTAACAATACATCTTATTCATGGATGTTTTTTCAATTATTAAAGAAAGAGACTCTTCAAAAAACCTAATACATGCATTTAATTTCTTTTTTGCCCTGCGCGGCACCCTCATAACACCAAAAGTCTCATTTTTCAAGTCGAACAACACAATCAAATTATGACATTTCTTGTGAGTGTGACTAGACTACCCCATTCAAAACAACCTGAGGAGCTCATTCATTGATAACATAAGAAAAGTTTCTAGCACTAATGTTTCGCCAAGTACCGGTACTGAGCTCATAAATCTCCACCTTCTGCGAAAATTTGGGGACACACCACAACTCGTAATCAAGGAGATACACAACCCTGACAACATTGTAGTCATTGGTCATGGGGTTTAATCCAAATCCAAGAGAATGCTGAAAAGGTCCATGATACCGGTATCTAACATTGGCATACAGAGATATACAAAATTCCGAATATATGCGTTCCAAAAGATTATTATATCGGTATATCGCCAAGCATCATCAGACAAATAGATTAATCCATTACAGCAACCAACTATGTTAAAATAATAATTTCTAGGAGAATGGAGTGGAAAATTGAGCCTCTTAAGCTTATCAAAGGTTTCATTATCAGCGTGTACGTAATAATGTTATGTTCTATTGAAGTTTCTAATAAGCAAGCGAGTGTCGTCATTGCGAAAAGTTCGATTGAGATATAAAGTGATGAAAAAAGGGCATGTAATAGGAGTGTCTTGACGGATAACCTCATGGTCATTCTAGTGTTTTTGTCGGCTTTACTTTTCTTCTGCCATTTGTGTTTTTGGCCTTTAATGGCCTTGGCAAGATTCGCTGCAAGAATTGGATTTTGGGATTGAAGGGAGGCAACACAACCTGCTCATTTTCATTCTCGAGCTAGACGTCTTTGTTGAGAATATTGTATGGAGTGAACAACTGATACCTGGCAGACCAGTTTGGAATGTCCCCTCGAATCCAATCGCCATAAGAATTCCTCTTTATGAAGAAGGTACAATCTGACTTATACCCCAAGAGATTGTGAGCAGCCATGGGATAATTGATTTTTGATGAATCACCAAGGCCGATGTGGTGGGCGATAGCATTCAGTTGGTCATGATGAATAAATTTCAAGTCGAGCCCATTAAACAGCTTTTTATTTGAAAAAGATAGAAACTATGGATAAGAAAGAAAAAATAGGCGAAAGCTAAAGTACATATGAATTCAATAGGGTAAGAAGCTACAAACCGGGAAAGTTGTGGTGCTTTGGGATCGGATACCTCATAGGATTGGGTACAGCGTCACCTTTTATTATTACTATGTCCTTATACATGTATTTATAGGAATCCTATAGGCCGAGGATTAGGGCAGGAGTTCCTGGTCTGCCTTGCAAATTCCATCTGGCATCAAACTTAGAGAAGATGAAGCTGTAGCAATACATAATATACCAAAAATTAAGTTGTATGATGAATCGCCTATTTATTTCTGCCAGCCCTAAAATTACCCTATGTGAGTTAGGGGCCAATTGACCTAGATGGAGGTGAGTCCTTCGAAGAAAAGCAACTAAGAGGGGGTCGAAGGGAATCTTCAATCCTACTTGCGAGAAATAGGAAGTATATATGGGATACATTCCTTGATCAAAATCAAGCTTCTCACGATTATATTGTCCATCCTGTCGTATTTTTCCCATTGTACCTCGTCAGGAAGGAATTTTTTTTGAAACTTTTTCTTTCTATAGTCGCTTATAAGTGCGTAACAACCATATGAGGAAGCTAGGGCTTAAAGATAGTAGGATGATGTGAAATGAAAAGTAATTTGGTTAAAGGAAGACAAATATATAGAAAAAAGAAGAACAATGAATTGCAATCTTAGATCATCAAAGGGCGCGATGCAATACAAAAGACAAAATTTGTTTTTTTTTGTCACCGGATGGAAGAAGAGATTTTGGACTAGAAGTATATCTCGTTTTGAACCTACCTGATAGCTAGTATCTTTTGGGAAATGCGTGCTGATTAGATGTGGTTAAATTTTTAAACAGACTAGCGGAGATCCGTTTTACATAATGATCCAGTCGGATGGCCAACACGCACTACACCAAAATACTCGAATTGTCACGGTTTTAAACCGTCACAAAGGTCACTTGTTACGGTTTAAAACCGTGACACTTAGAGCGGTGACAAAAAAAAATATTTCGGTTCAGAACCGTTACAACAACCAATTGTCACGGTTTTCTAAGGGGATCTGGTGCACGCTAATGGGTTACTTTGACACGGTTTTCAACCGACACAAACCAAATATTTATCTCGGTTTGAGTCCGACACAAGTTTGGAGTTTGTCACGGTTTACAACCAATACAATTTGTGCTTTGGTCCTCCAAATTGTCACGGTTATAAACCGTGACAATTTTAACCATGAGCACTGCATGTTGTTTCGGTCAACATCCGAGCCAAGATTTTTCCATTTTTTGACAATTGTCACGGTTTTGAACCGTGCCAAGTTTAATTTAAAATAATAAAAATAAAATTTGCAAAAATGGGAATTCCGAAAATTTCTAATATATATACCTGCAATATAATTATAATCCCAAACCACATTCTCAGTCTATTACAATCATACAAACCAAATTCTCATTACAATTACAATCACACAAACCACATTCTCATTATATTACAATCACATAAACCAAATTCTCATTACAATTACCATGAGGGATATAATTAATATGGAGCAAACAACATCAATAACACGTATATACAAATATTATCAGCACTAACCCTTTGAGCTGATTCAACCATGAGCTTACCGAGGAAAAGAACAATATCCTTTCATAATTGGACCATCAAAAGGCTCGTCATCTTTCCTCCCATGTAGAAGAAGTTTTCAGGAAAACAAAGTAGTTTTGCTCCTATAGAAGTTGCCTGCTTCACATGTATAAATTTGCATGGTCAGATTTAGAATATATCGACATGCAAATATAAAAAGAAGTATAAATTATTTTGTTGCTTAAAATACTTGTGATTATATTCCCACCATCCAAACTTGAGAATCCATGTACGCTTTCGTACTATTTCAAAGATACACTAATTGCAACATAATTAGTGATGACTGGGACCAAATTCAAAAGGGCCAGTGGTGATTATTGGAGAACAAGATTTGTTACGTATTGGTAAGATTCCGTACATCAATGGTCTTAAAAAAGAGATGGATCCTTAATTTGAGATGGAAGGAGTGATCACATAATAAGTAGCCCAAATGCACAGCTCTTGCTTTAATTAATGCTATTTGATTATATGTAAGAAAAAAAAAAAAAAGAATAATAAGAAGGGTAATTCCCATAATTAAGCTCCTCTAGAACTTGTTTCATGCAATGAAACTTGATCATATAGCCCAATTTGTTGTAATTAATCATTTCTGCAGTCAACTCACATTGGAAGTGAAGGATCAAGTTCACTACTAAACTACACAAGGATCAGATCAGTTCGTCCTTATAAACATTTGCATGCATCTCCTAAACTTCAACTAATCAATTGCTCAATAATACTAAAGATGACCTTAGGTCATTGAAATAATTTGGAGCTAAAATTATCACAAAACCAACAAAAAATGATCTTACTAAGAAAATTATAACGTTGACCAGATAAAAGATAGTACCACAATTTTCTAGAAATTAAGATAACTTTTCAGGTATAAAACTTTTTAGAACGGGGAAGGTTTAAGATCGCTAAACATCCCTATATAAGAAACTAATGCCATATTTAAGGTGGATAAAAAGAAATACAAGGTTCCTAGTGCCTTTAGTTGTATAGCAAATACTGTTAAGATCATCACCATTAAACCACGAAGTATTAAGTCCTCACATTTAAGTTCATCCACCTTATAAGAAGACCAATTTTTTAAAGACCAAATGCGGACTAATCATTTTGAGTTCAATGATAAAAAAATTTATGAAGCTTTGTGAAGAAGATCAACATGATTAGGGGATCATCTCCACCAAATTTTATCAAAAATTCAATCGAAAAGAGGGTTGACTAAATAAATTGATATATATATATATGTGCATTTTCTGGCTGTTACAAAATCTTAGATGTTTAGTTAACCCACTTTCTGGTTGAATATTTTGTTGAAATTTGGTGGTGATGATCAAAAAAGTTTAATCCAAAAATTCATCCATTTACCCCCTTAAAATGGTTTGTCCATATTTGGTCCTAAAAAAATTGGTCCTCTTAAGATAAGGGCCATATATATATGTATATATATATATATATTTTGTAGTGCTAAAATTAGACAGAAAAATAAACCATATAACTCCACAAAATAGCATCATTATCACAATTTATGTGCATGTGAATATCTACTACATTGCAAATTTTTCTTCTCATCCTAATATTGATATTACCAATCAAATGTTGTAGCAAAGTAAACTAAAGAATTAATTTCAATAATCACAGGCCCTTGTGAGTTTGGGGAAAAAACCAATACCTATTAGTGTAATCACTTTTTTTAATACTAGTTGGACACTAATATCTTGCCAGACAGAATACCTCACAACTACTCAATACATCAACCCACATATGAGATTTTTACCATTTTTCTTACTACCAAAAATCAACTTCACTATCTTGTTTTTTTCTATAATCTAAAACAACATCCACCGCACATCCCTTTGAATATCTGTGTACTTTATTTAAACAAGAAAGGTTAATCTCTGAGCTTAAAATTAGTGTGGGAATGCAAAGTAAGAAGTCCAAAACGTACTAGTACATATTACTAGCCATCTATAAAAATGGAAAAAAGTATTCGGGAGTAAGAAAATTAACTTACTATTCTGATTTAAGTTCAAGGCAGAAATTGGAATTTTCTTAATATAATTCATTCATGAAAACAAAGAATCCAATGAATCTATATAAACATGTACATATATATTTGAACAGGCTTGGTTGGCCTGGGGCTAAATCCGCCATTGCCTTTCAATTAAAAATAAGGAAAATGAGTACAATAATTACGTCACAATTAAAATAAAATGTATTTCATATAAGTGTTATCTAGTGTATTTCAAGTCTAATACTTGATTCTTTTAAACTTTCATTATATCTTTTCTTGAGAAATTCCTACCCTTATCATTTCTCTAATTGCAGTAAATTTCAAATTCAATTTTTAAGATATCTATTTTTTCAATTTTTGAACATTTGTTCCAGTATGTAATATACTAGGGATTAGCAGTTTCTTGTAACTAGGCAAACTGCCATTGAGCTGCTAATAAGGTTATTAAGTGTTAGAGAGACGAAATGAGCTACAAGTAAGCTTGCAATGTAAACAAAAAACAAACAATTTTCCTTGTGGAATCATTCAAGAAAGAAATTAAGGAGAATAGAAACAATGACCAATGACTGAAAATGAATTCAAACCAGTTCAGGTCGAGAAATTTTTACCTTTAATTTAGAGCTCTTTTTATTGTCAACAAACTTCTTGGAGATAGAACTACAACGTTCAAATTATATTCTTCTTTAGCATCCCGATTAGATAACCCTGGAAGAAAAAAATAAACCACTAATTAAACAAAACTCAAATTCCACATATCATATGAAATTAATCTTTGAGTAATAATTTGACATGCTTGCACTGGCACTTAATTTAGTGTGTGTATTTTTAAAATGTATATATTGCTCTTGTGTTAATACCCTCCTCTGTCTTAACTAGAAATTAAATTCGTTTTTTTTAAATAATCAAATTATTAAAACTCACAATAATAAATATGCATCAGTACAAAGTCTTAGCCTGAGGTAGAGGTTAGGGAATATCAGATTAGTTATTTACTCTCTTTTCGATCTAAATTACAAATCAAGTTTCTTTTTTAGAAACAATTGTCAATGTACAAAATTTCATAATAATAAATTTATATTTTGCAACTTTTTATGACAGTCATATATATGATCTTTTATCATTTATTACTGATTTTAAATGTGAATTTCAATTTTTGCCACCACAAGAGTACATAGATTGTGTGACAAGAAGTCTGTAGACAAATGCTACTGTTGGCTTATATTTGACCTTTTACCACCTAGTTGTAATAAATTGGACCAAATGTATTCATTTTTGCTTCTAGCTAGTCTATATCGTTTAGGCAAAACTCAAAACTTAGTTACTTTAGTGTATGTTCTTTTATCAAATTATACATATATATTGATAAGAACATTGAAAATTAAACATATGTGTAATTAAACTCAGTTACAATAGTTAGGAATTTTCTGTTGCGGGTGATCTGCTTCCCATTGTCAATCTATTCCCACCAAGTCAACTAATTATAGATACCCTGGTCATCAGCAAATGGAGTTCCTTTCTTCCGGTGGAAAAAGTAATATGCGACCTACATAGAAAAACAGACTTTGAATCAAGCTATATAAGTAAATTAAGCTAGCATTGAAACATACTTTGAACTAACCGACATTAGTTTCACCCAATAAAAAGAATTCTGAGAATAAAATATAGAAGTAACATACAAAAAATGTGCTTAATGAACCCATCCCATCCTTACCAAGGCTCGTATTCTTTGGCTCGAAATTATTGTATAAAGGTCAAATTGAAAATCGAACATACCCAATGGTCACTGTGAAGGGACGTCCAACTACTAAGTACCCTTTTTATACGGCCGGTATACAAATATATGTGATAGTTGAACACGGAAAAAAAAAGAAAGAAAACATAAATTCTTGTGGCTCGAATAATCTTACCCTATTTTTATTATACTAATATTCTATGTGTAACATCCAAGTACCTTAGTTAACTTATTATTTAGAAAGTGACATGGCCCAAAATTTTTTTATAAGAATGAATGAAGATACACTTCAACTGTACGTGGTTCATTACAATAATTCTTTATTAGACTCAAGACCACTGGTCTAATACCGTTTCTCTCTTTCATGGCATATATATATATATAGTGCACCAGAAATGTATCATTGATCAACAAGTGTTACAATTACACAAAAGAAAGAAAAGAACAGAAAAGAAAAAAGATGTATTTTGTTTTTATTCTCGGAAGATTGCAACCAAATGCCCCCTAATTTCACAAACGTGGAATAGTTAATCATGATAAATACATTTTTTTCACTCAAAATATCTGTACAGATCTGAATTTATTCAACATCAAGATAAAGTGCATACAACAAAGCTTAGAATACAATATATACTTAAAGTTGTTCTCAACCCCACCTCCCTCCCAAAAAAATAAAAAAATGAGAACAAGTATGGTTACGGGTTGCCTTTTTTCTAAATGTCATTCAAGATATAAACCGAGAACAAGTTACTAAGCCCATAACTCTGATCATACTCGGTACTATACATGCTATTATCTTATAATAAAAGATAAATTTTATTCTTAATTTTTTATTTATGTGGTTGAAGCTAAAATTAAAGAGGAAAATTTAGAATGGGAATATCTGGAAAACAATTGTTGTAAGCTGTAGGTGCAAGTCGTTCACTGTTTCACCAATTGTCTAATTGAATTTAATTGATGGAGCAAAGACAATTAACAACAAAATTTAAGATACACTCTCCGCACAATCTGGTGGTCTATTATTACTTATTAATTAAAAAAGTAAGCTGGGCGTTCTTAATATAATAATAAAAGCATGCACCAAACGCATACCCAATTTACATGAGCCCTTTTAGAGCTATGTCCCCATTCAATAATGCATTTTACCACACTCATAACTGGAACTGACCTCTAAATTAAATTCATCCTTTCATTATCAACAAAATGGGCTGAATGCACGCTATACAGATCTGAATCATCTTTTTCATTTTCAAAAAATTAGAATTTGGCTCTTGAGTTAAAATTTTTAAGAAGCGGTCAACATTTAATATGAAATCCGTTACATGACAAGGAGAGAAGGTAAACTGTAAGCAATGCAAGAGTGATTACATTTTTATTTATTATTTTCATAAACATATTACTGCACACGGGTCAGAAACATATTGGTACTTCACTAACAACTTAAGAAGCTGCAAACTTAAATACTTGGAAAAATAGGTAAGTTACAAAATTAGGTTTTAACCTCAAATCTTTAATCAACATACATTAATTCACACCACATGTCAACAAGATTAATTACACTAATTGAAACCCTAATATTTAGCCAAAAAAATATCAAATTTCAGAATATAAATTTCAAAATAAAAAACATACCTTAAGTTAGCAAGCTCGAATCTGAAAGTTAGTGAGAACTTGAGAGGCTAGGGCTACCTTGACTTAGTAACCTCGAATCTGAAAGAGACGAGATGCGTTTAAGATTTCGTAGGGAGGCTAGGGTTTACATTTGAGATGTCGTGCAGAGGCTACATGGAAGAGACGAGGTGTGAGGAGATGAGAGGATACGAGTACACTGATTCACACCACATATCAGCAAGATTAACTACACTAATTGAAACCCAAATATTTAGCCAAAAAAATTATCAAATTTCGGAATATAAATTTCAAAATAAAAAACATACCTTGAGTTAGCAACCTCAAATCTGATAGTTAGTGAGAACTTGAGAGGCTAGGGCTAGCAGAGGGTGAGAACTTGAGAGGCTAGGGCTACCTTGACTTAGCAACCTCGAATCTGAAAGAGACGAGATGCATTTGAGATTTCGTGGGGAGGCTAGGGTTTACATTTGAGATCTCCTACGAAGGCTACATGGAGGAGACGAGGTGTGAGGAGATGAGAGGAGACGGGGTGTGAAGGTGGGTTTGGGGGCTCGAAAAAGGTGGGGAGATGGGATAGCAAAAATAAGAAACAGGAAGAAAGGGTATATCGTGAAAATTAAAAAAGGGGAAGGGAGCGAGAGTGAAAATTAGAAAGGGGGAGAATGAAAATTTTATCCCGCTCAGATTTTAGTGCCCTAATTTACAAATTGTTTCGGTTTGAAACCGTTACAAGTGTACAGTTAACATTGTCACGGTCTAAAACCGTTACAATGTTATAAAATAAGTGTAATAAGTTAACAAACAGTGCCATTTTTCACTTGATTCGGTTCAAAACCGTTACAATTGCTTGTGACGGTTCAAAACCGTGACAAAGGCTCCGCGCATTTTAGTGACATTTTGCCAAATTTGGTGTAGTGACGTGGATTCAGGTAAGCTTCCTTTTGAATCTTTTTGATGAAGATTGAAGTCAAGTACATGCTCCCAACTCGTTAGTTAAGACAATATACTTGAGGGAAAATTGAGAGAGAATAAAATTTCGTTATAATTGGGCCGGCCCAGCACTTTGGAGGCCCATACGTCGGATATAACGAAGTGGCCTAGTAATGAGAGAGCCAAGGGAAATAAGTTGAATGGCTGATGTCAGCGCCATGCTGAGGACAATAAGAACTCACCCGATTTTAGCCAGAGAAAAGGCACAATAGACATATCAGATATTACCACCGAATTGTACAACTACCGAATCATGCTCGTCCCCAAAAAATCGTGACAGCCGTAGAATACCAAAATTAGTTAGATAATGACAAAACTGCTGGAGTGTTATCCAAGCATTACCCTGTTTGGTCATTTAATTTTACAATAACCTAATGAGCATTTGTAACCCTAGTTCTATATGTATAAATAGAAAAGGGGTACCTCAAAAAAAATGGATTGATCTTTGAATTGAGAAAAGCCTAGTATAGAGGTAGAGAGCTAGAAGTTTGCCTTCTTCATTAAAAAAACAGCCTTACGAGCTAATAACAAAAAACAGATACACAAAGGGTGGAGGTACTCTAGACTTACTATCCACTGGCTAGGGGAACCATCCTAGAAAAACAAAAAATCTCTTGTCTATTGTCACCCCATTTATTATTCCAACTCACTAAGAGCCATTCCTCATTGCGGGTTGGTCCAATTTTTTATCACCTACAATAATATTTGTCTATAGTTCTAAATGGAGTTATGCGAAAAATATGTAATCAAATTTAATCCAATTCAGTCTTATTCTCACTGTGTGCAAAGAAATGAGAAATTTAAATAAAAACCTTTCTACAAGAGATGAGTAAAAATTTAGGCGTTTTTGGGTTGTCTGCCTGAGAGAGATAATACTAATTGATTCTTTAAATTTCAAAAATGTTTTTGACTAAGCATAGTCTTTTTCGATACTTTGCAGTGTAGAAAGTATCCAAAAGCTGGGAAGGAGTAGTCAAAGTAAGAATCTTAGGAGTCAATTAGGAATTGGTAAATGGCCTTTTTTTTTGAATTGGTAAATGGCCTTTTTTTTTACTCTGTTTATCTGCATTTTTAATCCTTTTATGTAGAATTTATCCGTGATTCCTCTGACATGTCATACTTTTTTTTTTAGTTCAGCCTCTTACAATGCAAAGATCTTTTATTATGGTCATCGTCCATATAAATAACTCTAGACCATAGTTACAAGAATTAGAACCTCCCAAGAAACTATTGCACTTCTAAAGAAAATCAAATTTTCACTACTAAAGGGATTTCAACCACTACTAGGGTTTACATTATTCATGCTTTTATTCAAAGATGCATTATTCATACATGATACAACGAAGCATCAAGAGAGAGCTATGAAAGCCTTCGTAAACAACACTAAAAAACAACAAACACACATTCATATACGTACATTACAACAAACTTTGATTATAG
>CM038471.1:630254-772754 GCA_021464415.1 Lonicera japonica | reverse complement strand
GATCTAGATCATCAAGCAAGTGAAGATATGCACAAGAATGATTTTCACATGTTCTACAAGTTATCAAAATCAAGAAAGGATCAAGAACATCAAATAAATAAAGATACGCACAAGAAAATCAAGCATCACGAATACTCGAATTATCATTAAATGGAGTGAGTGCTTAGATTTTATGTAAAGATACTTTATTGATCAAATTCCTATAGTTCAAACATATTCTTACATCTTTTAAAGATTGATTCAAACTAGCTTGAAATTGAATTTATTTGAAAAACATCATTTTACAAAAATCGAGTTTCAAAATAAATTCATATTAATTTTAAATGATCATATTTTAAGCTCTAATAAAAATAGGTATCTTAGAAACATATCTTTGATGTTCAAAAATCATTAGATTTTTATTTGAAACTAAATTGTTAAATTGCAAAAATATTTTTATTTTACATTTAAAATTCGCTCAATTTTTGTCCAGTTTTGATCTAACGGTAAGATGGAGGCCTTCCCGAACTCCGATCATTTCGAAATTTTTACAGTAGTTAGACAACATCTCTTGGCAATTTTGACTAAAATTTGAACATGATCCAACGGTCTAATTGGGAAAAATTAACAAAACAATTTTGAATTTTTTTTGTCAAAACTAGCTGTTGGAAAGTTTGAAAATGTATACCTTGGAGCCAAAACCTCTCTTAATCATCCCCAACGGCCATATAGTTTTGCAAGCTATATATATGATGTCTTAGACATGTTTTAACATACTTGAATCATTCTACAAACTTATTTTACATATATATAAAGTTATTCAAGCATTCAATTCATTTTATTGATCATATTCTTCATTTTTGAGCTATATATTTTGATCAGTTTTGATATCTCTTAGTGTGAGCTTCATTTGTATGTTGTCATATACAAGAGATGTAACATTTCGAATCTTAAAACAAATATTTTAGTATCATTTAAACATGTTTAAATATTTATTAGTATTTACAATCATGTTTGTGCATTTGATAATATCAATTTATTCCTAATGTATGGTGAATAGTGGAATTTTGCATTTTGCCACGTTGTTTGATTTTGTAAGAAGAATGTGAGTTAAGTTTGTTTATTTTATACGAACTTATGTTAGAATAATAATTCATGAGGGACTTATTTGAAAATAAATTATGTAAGTGGGTTTAGTTGTGTGAACTAGAAGTTGAGGGGGTAGTGTGTAAATTAAATTATATGTGTATGATTGGAGTCTTGATATTATTGGGAAAATTAAGAAAAAAATAAGGAGAAGCACGGGAGAATGGAAGAAAAACAGAGAGAGGAAGAGGAAAAGAAGAAGAAGAAGAAGAGAAAAATAAGGAAAATTGGAGGATTAAATTTTGGTAAGTTTAAACTATGTTATTTATGTTTTTAATCATCCTTTTATCGTGTTTGTAGCAATTAAAATTGAAAAATTATGATTGAAAGATGGTTTTGAATTTGTTCTTAGTATTCTTGTGTGTTGTGATGATATAATTAAATTTTCTTGATCATAAAGAGACGATAATAGATGATATAAGTAGAAATCATGCTAAAAATCTATAAGTTCGTAATTCTGGCAGATTGGTGTCCCTGTGGGAGAATTGCTATAACTCCTTGTAGAAAATTCCGATTTATGCACCGTAAATTGCATTAAAAAGTAGACATACAGAGCTTTCTAGAAATATATGGTAGAGCACCTGGATCTCAGCCAATTGGTACAGTTTAATCCGTGAAATTGGACTATTGTCATACGTTATACTCTGGACAACATGTTTATATTGAGTTGTTTGATGAATATCCGATGTTTTAGCCGTTGGATGATGCTCAAATTCTGGAATATTGTTTATAGACATGTTGTGTAACTACTATAAAAATTTGAGAATGATCAGACAACTGAAAGTACCTAATTTGTGCAAAAGATTCGGACTGCACCTAATTCTGAAAGGTTGTAATGTGTTGTAAATTAACAAGTATAAAAGGGTATACATTTGTGTAATTGTTAGTATATTTTTCACACTTGTAAATGATGATATTGATGTAGAATTGGAATACTAATTATGTTAGATGGGTAGGTGAAGGAACGGATACTTCTAACGCACCGAGAAAATAAAACTTGAAACTGCGTTGGTGTGGACTTGAGGTGAGTGTACTCACTTGAAATTTATATACATTTGAATGTATAGTTAGAACGTGGGAGGCATTATTTCAGGTTGGCACTTGTAGATGTGGATATGGTTTAAAAGATTGTGGGTGGCTATTTATAATTTAGAAGGTGCATGTTCAAGATAATGCATAATTATGTGTAATAAAAGTTTTATGATGGTAATTCTTGGTATAAATTATGAAATTCTTAGAATATAAATTTTATAAGTGGAATATGTATGTTGATATTATGATGCTTGGTAAAGTGGAGTTGAGTCGTGACTTGATTAAAAGAAGAGTATGGAAAGATACATCTGATGCCCAGTCTATATAGGGCTAGATGATGTGTATATGAAATGGATGCTTGATGCCTAATAATTAAGACTATAGAGCGGTTATGTTTGTGATACATCTGATGCCCAATATATATAGGGCTAGATGATGTGTATATGAAATGGATGCTTGATGCCTAATAATTAGGGCTATAGAGCGGTTATGTTTGTGATACATCTGATGCCCAGTATATATAGGGCTAGAGGATGTGTATATGGAATGGATGCTTGATACCTAATAATTAAGGCTATAGAGCGGTTATGTTTGTGATACATCTGATGCCCAGTATATATAATAATTAAGGCTATAGAGCGGTTATGTATGTGATACATCTGATGTCCAGTATATATAGGGCTAGAGGATGTGTATATGGAATGGATGCTTGATGCCTAATAATTGAGGCTATAAAGCGGTTATGTGTGTGGTACATTTGATACTTTATATGATGGCTAGAGAATGGGAATTGAATGTGATTATATATAATATGTGTGTATATGTATATATATATATATATATATATACTTTACAGATTACTGACGAGGAAAGTGATGCATTCACTGAGCTATATATACTTTTAC
This sequence comes from Lonicera japonica, assembly GCA_021464415.1. NCBI lineage: Eukaryota > Viridiplantae > Streptophyta > Magnoliopsida > Dipsacales > Caprifoliaceae > Lonicera > Lonicera japonica. The sequence goes on along the minus strand of CM038471.1, from coordinate 769,692 downwards.
AGATTACTGATGAGGAAAGTGATGCATTCACTGAGCCTATAGCTCATACTATTATATATGTTTCTCTTTACAGGTATCAAGAAGGAATGTCCACTGCCAGGTCTAGGATGGGTGGGAAGGTTTATAGAAAAAGATACTACGTCGTTTTTGTTTATTGTACTAGTCTTGTTATATGTATTTGACTAGACATCCTTACGTGTGTAAGATGAAAATATTTACTAGTATTATTTTTCCAAGACAAGGAAAAAAAAAATATCATGGTTATGCGATGATGTTGATTGTGAAAATGATTTAATTGTATTTAGAGTAAGTATTATTTTTGTGTTGTTCGGGTGTGACAAGAGAGATATTGTACATTGGTGTTTGTCACCAAAACTCATTTAAATTATAATTGTGAGAGGTGTATCTCATAGATCAGCAAGAGGGATTTCTTGTGAAAGTATTGAAGGTGTTTTCAATACTTGTGAGAGTGTGTGATAAGAATACACTTGTAGAGGTTTGATCTTCACCCGGAAGGAGATCGGTTATAGTGGAAATTCTCGGGGAACTAACCGAGCGCGGAGTAGGGGGAACAAGCCGAACCGTGTGGACAAAAAATCTTCGACTTCAAATTGGTTCAATCTTTCTTACTCAATCTCTTTATTTATTTGTTATATTAATTGATTGAAGTTGCTTATATTATTGCTTATTCTTGGGATTGATTATTTAATTGATTGTTTTCCTTGATAAACTTATTTAACTAAGTTGCTTTGCTTAAATATTTTAAATACGTTTTAATTCCGCATTAAGTTTTTAAAACCCTATTCACCCCCCCCCCCCCCTCTAGGGTATTTTCCGAACTACGACTACCAATAGTACCATATATTTATAATTAAAATTTGAAAATTTGTAATATTGTTTGATGGTGTCAAAATCTAGAACAAATAGTTAACGACCGATCAATCAATGAATAATAGTAGATTAGAGGTTTAATAACGGATTGTAACTGTAAATAGTGATTGTGAACAATACCACCGTATATATGAACAGTGACTGTGAACAGTACCACCGTATATGTGAACAGTACCACAGTTTAACCTTACCAGTGGGAGTACATCAACTTGGCAATCAATAAACTCGTTGACAGAACTGTCATAACCAGTAGGAATATATCAGCTCAACACCCGATCAATTAATAAGTTTTCTTGAAATTATTTTGTACATATTTTAATAATCACAATGAATTTTACTTTGTCAATCTTGATTAACATATTTCAAATATATAAATTTTAGAAAAGTTGGATTTGTGGATTTAATATTTTTTAAAAAAACTCTAATGTTAAAAATTGATTTGTAGAAAAGAATTTTTTAAACACTAATCTTGTTTGTATAGGAGAGTGGCTGTCCCATGGTAGACAACATCTACTTTTGTTTTTTTTGTAAAATTAAGAGAAAGATTTAGATCTCTCTTAATTTAAAAAAAAATTAAAAAATTTTGTATCTATTTATATATTTGCTCCTAAAATTGATAAGTCCCACCCTATGCTGTCTCATATGTCCTCCCTCTCCACCCCAGACAAAATTTTTCTCCCCCTATAAACTGAAGATTTTACTGTTCATATATTTAAACCACCGGCTTTATAATCTAATGGCTAAGAATATAATTTGTAGATTTAAAGTTAAAGCATTTGAAATATTTTTTTAAATTTTGATTAGAGAAAAGTGTTGTAGAAATGTAAAAGGAGGTAAGAATTATTTTTGTGGATATATTTATTGTATAAATAAATATTGAATTAGTTTGATATTTTTTTTACAAGTGTAAAGTGATTTAATGGTTTAAAAATCTTAATACCATTAAAAATTAATATAAAGAATTGTTGATATTTGAATTGTGAAATATATTTTTAGCTATTGGATGCATGTCAGTTAAAAAAAATAAAAAATTAAGGTGGGTGATATTTATATTTTGTAAAATATTTGGTAATAATTCACTTTTAATTCACTCGATAACAAGTAAGTAAGTGCATGTTACTCGACTAATGAAATGTTAGTAAAACCTTCAATGCCTTACTCGCTTGTTATCGAACGAGTAGCATGCACTTTCTTACTTGTCATTGGGTGAATAACACATATAATAAAATTAAATATTTAATGGTGTGCAAATACCGGCCACTAAAATTAATGCTACATTTGTATAAGGGAGAGATTTGATTTGATTCTGAGCCAAAATTAACCATCCACCCTTAGATTTACTACAATTTTTTGTTACCGTACAAATTTGAAGTTTGTAGTTATAAAACATTGTTATGCTATGTATTGTATTGTAGATAGATAGTTTGTTAAAAACTCAAGATTTACTTATAATTTAATATTTGAACTTAAAATTAAGTGTTTATTATGTATTTGAGAGTAGGAGACCACAATCATGCCTTTATAAAAACTAACTTGTTCTCTCGCATAAATTTAGAAATCTTGTGCCACATCAATATTTTTACACTAAGAGCATTTTCACTGGGTATGTTAAATAGCTAAATTTTACTCATACCTATTTCTTTCACTCGTATCAACTATATGGGTTTAAATCACTTGTATGGAAAAAAAAATCATACAGATGTGAGACACTCGTATGAGTCATATATGACCCATACGAGTTAAGCATACTCATATGGCACTAAATATATATAATATCTTTTTTTCATTCTATCTCACAAAATTTTTTAAAAAATAAAAATAAATGTTCATACAAGTGAAACGCACACTTGTATAAGCTCATACGAAGCATTTATACCTATTTTTTTTAATTCAAAATTGATACGGACAAAATATACATATATAGCTATTTTTTTTATTATATCTGCTGTATTTTTGTTAACTGTTAATTAATATTTATAAATTTCACATTAAATTTTAATAATTATACTTTAAATGCTGTAACAATAATAGCTAAAACGCCTGAAGTAGCACATAAAAAAGGAGAGAAAAACTCCTCCCCGGGATAATGATGGATTTCCGGTTTTCCTGCATTGAAAAACTAAGGTTGTGTTTGGTTGCGAGCCGTAGCGTCTATAAATTTGTGTTGACTTACATACACATATTTGTCACAAAGAATAGTGAATTTGCTCCACAAATTCAAAAAGACTTCCGGTACAAATGGAACTTTTACTTATGTCATAAATAATAATAATAATAATAATAATAATAATAATAATAATAATAATAATAATAATAATAATAATAATAATAATAATAATAATAATAATAATAATAATAATAATAATAATAATTAATTGGTATTTACCAAAGAGACTCTATATTATTAAATACGTAGTTCATCAAAGAAAATGAATTTTTCATTGAACAAGAATTATTATCCCCCCAAATTTATGATAAAAAAATTTCGACCCTCAAATCAAAATCTCTTGGACAACAATTTCACTAGAAATAAATAAATCAAAACAGTTTTTTTTAACTAAAACTCTATTTATTTATAACCTCTCCAGAGTAATAAAATTGATTTTTTTTCCAAGATCATTAATATATGAAGGCTTTTACGGTAAACCTACTAACATAAATCGGTTTGTGTCAATTTCTTTTCGAGTCTTAACGACTTAGTATAAATTTTGCCACCACCCAATAAGTTATCCAATGAGTTTACGTATTTGTATACAAGTTAGTTTGTTGTCCTGTAACAAGACACAACCCAATAGTACTAGTAAAGAATTAAATAATTATTTTTATAAAAAAATCCGTATTTTTGCCACTAGAATAATATGAACGAATGACTAAAATCACCAAAAAGTAAAGATAAATATCCATAGATACTAAAATAGGTACATATCATTTTTTTTAATTTAATCAACATTGGTTTTATTAAAAAAAATTAAGGGGTCTAATAGTGACTGTATTCGTTAATTATAAACCGTTAGCCAATTTGTTATTATTTCAATTCATGTCAAAAGAGTTAACTCCGATAATCATCAGAATTCGTTTAAGATTCACCTATTAACTTATAATTTCGTGCTGGTTCATATTGTATTATTGTGTAACATCTGATTCTATCAAGTCTAACTTTTATTGTAAAACTAATTAATTAGATTATTCAAAAAAAGACTAAAAACATCTATTGCAAATATGTTTAAAAGCGGACAGCGGCCTTTTAGCTTGTTTGTGTACCTCGGCCACTAGCTCACAGGAGAAGGACGCTAAATTTAAATATATATATATAAAGTAATTACTATTTTAGAAAATAATAAAAAGATTGGGTAAAAATTAATAAACTTATAAGCTTATTTGCTTATAACCTTCTTAAGGGGCTATCATCAATCATTACACCGGAATGTGTATTCTGTCAATAATTAATATTTATCATACATATAGTGTCGTCATCTAATTCATAAAAATTATTGATCCATAAATGAATATAACTCTTAATGAGTCAAAACAACAAATACTACACACATATATATATATATATATATATATGCCTATTAATTATTTTAAGATTAAGAGTACAAGTAACCATAATAATCATGGGATTTTAAATTGTTCTATATTGTCAGTATAAAAATAATTAACTCAAACTGAACATGTTCAATACACACAAAGTGTAATAGACAATGAGTTAAAACTATACCATTTTCTGTTATCAATATAAATTGCTAAAACTTGTACTATAATTCTATCGATAAGTGTCCAATTTCAGCTAAGACTGTGAACTAATAAATTTATATTTCATAAAAACCAATGATATGATCTTCTATGTGTAAGTTATACTTTACACACAAAATTATCTACTATATGAAATAAAAGACGCACATGCACAATATTTAATTAAATAAATAATATAATGCAATCATTGCCTATAAAGATTCTCATTAAAATAGCAAAAACGAGCTTATAACATATCAAAACCAATAAAAAAAATTATGACTTTTAGTATTTTACTTTAACACTGGCATGGTTATCCTCCTTTGTCGTTGTCCTTGGTTTGATTAATTGATAATATTAGTAGCTATATAGTTTGAGGCGTGCTAAAAAAAATTACACATCATTTAAGCATGAATGTGATCGTAAGCCTAAAAAAAAATTTAAATATTAAGGGAGGTCTAAGTCTCTCTTAATTCTATAAATAAAGAAAAATTCCCTCATACCCCGTGAGTTTAACTCTTGACCTCAAGATAAGGGTGTAGGTTGCTTATCTCTGGCCAACCTCTCTCCTAAAAAAAACAAAACATATTATTACCGCTCCAGCACCAGATAATATTAAATGTTTTTATCTTGTTTTAAAATATGTATAACTTTAAAAGTTATAAGTATTAGAATAATAAAGTGTGTTTCGATAATAGGTTAATATTGAAGTATTGGATAGTTATGGGATTATTACTAATTTATAATTTTAGAAAATAAGTTTTAATCATTAAAATAATATTATAATATGAAATTTAATAATTTGAGCACTACTAAATCTCATTGAATAGATATATCTAATTAATAAATTATAGTGCATGTGTATGGTGTGTTCTTTTCTGTTGGAGTTTGATCTATTTTTTGTTTCTTTTACAAACTGACATTTTTTGTTTTTTGGTGAACAAAACGGAAAGAAAAAACAAGCCAAAAAACAACAACAGAAGCAGTAGTTTCAGTAGCCCCCTGGGGTACGCAATCCCCTCCAGATCAGTAATCAAATTATCAACAAATTTTATGGAAGGAACTAGAATATTGACTAATTTTTTATTTTTAGTACTTCCCAATTTCGCTATTTTATCAGCACATCTATTTGCTTCCCATAGCACTTGCAAACCTTCAAACTTCCACAAGTCACGTGTGAGAAAATTGATAGATTAAATAGAGATTTTTTATGGAGCCAATCCCATTTACTTTAAAGATTCTTATGATCCATTTGATAATAATATGAAAAAATAAAATTAAAACAACTAATTTTTGTAAGAAGTTGAAAAATATGTTGAAACGTATGGTACAATATTTTCTGACTTTGTGATTTTTTTCATAGAGAAATTTTATTTGATAGCTGTAGAAGAAAAAAATTTCACAAAAAATTATGAAAAATGAAGAATATATACTCATAAAATGAGTATAAAGTAGAGAGAATTTTATCACATACTTCAACTTATTTTTTAATATTTTACTAAATTAAAATTTTTATTTTTATTTTTTATGTAATTATTAAACATAGTTTTATAGTCCAAATCAAACTAAAAACTTAACTATGGTCCTTACGCAGGTACAAAGTAGTCAGTCAAATAATTACCGAGGAGATTTGAAAAGATTTGCGAGCCAAGCTATTGTTGCCTTGAAAAAGTAAAAAGGACCGGTCACACCACCCCCACCTCAAGAATCTCATCACTGCTAAAATAGGAGGGATACTCCTATAGAGATTGACATGGCACACAACCTGCTCCTCCTTTATTTCATATAAAAGATAGCCTGTTCATGCATAAGTAATACATGATGAGATTTTGTTTAGTTTATTTCAATATGTCTAAAAATTCATGCTTGTCTCTAATATTAAAAGTAAAATATCACGTACATGCATGAAAAGACTAATGACTAAGACGAATTTTAATGATATAATTAAAATAATAATTATAATTAAATTTAATAATATTAATTAAAAATATTCTTTCAATGGCATAATTAAATGTTAGCAACTTTTTCACTAATAATTAAATCTACTCTCTTTCTAATCAAAGTTAATAATAACCTTCTTCAATAACTAAAATGAGGGAACACCAATTCTATTGGTTAAAAGAGATTTTTTTTCAAATTTAAATCATTTTTCTGTTCTTTTTTTGAAACAAAATTTAAATTAATTAATTTGTGGCCAATTAATATAGTGAACTCCACAAATTTAATTATTGAGAGAAAATAACCATCAAAGAAACTTACATTGTTAGCTTTAAAAAAATATTAAAAAAATAATTAAAAATTATTTAATTTTAATTATATCATTAAAAATGCTCTAATGCATGAAAAAGAAATTTAATGTTGAAGAATCAACAAAGTTTGATGAAATCAGAAAAGAAGCAACTTTGGCTGAGCACACAGAACAAGATGGCAGAAGGAAACAACAACAAAATCACACGGGAAACAAGAAAATTACGCGTATACACACACACACCCCTAGGCATATCCACTGTATGATGTTTGACTTCATTAAGACATTTATTGAGGCAATTGTAGTCTTTATAATAATATACTTTATCACATATTTAATTAAATTGTTAATAACTAAGAAAATAGGTTGTATAATTTTTCTTTAGTTGGATTATATATATAATTAATAGCAAGTATCATTGCAAACTTTTGTATTAAATATAATATTTTAAGCGCGTAAATTTAATCTTTTACAAATAGTAAGACATAATCAAATAATCAATTATTTAAAGATAAAAATATTGGCACTTCCAATATCTCTTGAAAACACTCTCGCTTTTCATTGAATTATTGATAACTGAATAAGGTATATGTTAATAGGTTGTAAAAGAGTAAATATAAACTTGATAACGCCTTACTTAATTGTCAAGGACGGAGTATAAACTTGATAATATCTTACTCGGGTGTCAAAAATCGAGTATATAGACTTATTCTCAGCATTTAAGAACTGAGTAACAGACACTTACACAGTTGCGAATGACCGAATAAAAATGACATTATTACCACGTATTTTTAAGGATTCTAATATTTCCACCCTTATTTAAAGTTACTTGATTGCTGATTTAAGTGGAATTTTTATAATTAAATTTATCGTTGCTTAATTCCACACTTAAATGCAATAAAAACCCTACTTTATGTAAAACAATTAAATTAGTATAGCGTATAAGTAGGGGTCAATCCAAATCCAAGCTAATTCCTTAAATGTAGGAGAGTTTGTCTAAATCCAATATTTTAGGAATAAAATTAAAACAGTTTTTAAATTTTGATTTTGAAATTATCTAAACTAAGAAACTAAACTAATTAAACTAAACTAATTAAATTAAATCAAGAAGCAAGTAATCAATAATAGGAAGTCCCAAGGAAAAAGAATCCACCACCATGGATATAAACAAAAAAGTATTAATTATATTTTTAACATTCATCCCTACTATATAAACAAATTCAAAATCACCATCATTCTTTCTTTAAAACTAATGTAAATAAAAATAGGCATCGCCTGTATCCCCAAATTGGTGATCACAAGAGATCCTTCCTTTATTTTAAAAACAACTAAAGTACTAGAAAGAAAACACACGTTATAATAATGGTAATTTTAAAATCTATTTTAATTCGGGACGAATAATTAAAAATCAATTACATTAAGCCCATTACATCCATGGCGGTTTCATCCCTCTCCTTTGGGAGAGAGTTTAGCCAAGCATATTAAATAAAGAACATATTAAAATAAAATAATAATTCATTATTAAAATTAAAACTAAAGTACTTAAATACAAACTATAAAAAATTAGAAAGTTAGAAAGCGTCCCTGTTTGTGATGCTCGAACTAGCGTGTACCGCACGGCTTTACACTGTCCACTTCTTCTCCTTCAATACTTCGACCGCACGGCAACTACTATATGGATTTTCTCTCTCTAGAACTCTCTAATAATATCTATATTCTATCTATTTTTCCTATCTATTTTCTCTATATTTTTTTTTCTATATCTTTAGGTGTAGAGAATGGGTCTATATATAGGAATAAGAAATATAAGTTTACAAGGTTTAGGAAACTAGAATTGTAGAGAAAATAAAAACTTTGAGATCAATTAGGATTCTAATTAAGAGAGAGAATAAGGAGTTATATTCAAATTAGGAGAGAATATTGAATTGGAATATTCTTTCTTCTTTATCTTCTTTTTGATCTTCAGTAGACTTCTTCCACATTTTTAGGCTTTTTATTATAATTTTCTTCTTTCCTACAAAAAGACAAAATAAATATTAATCCTCCATAATTTAAGCATTAATTATATACTAACAAAATATTATTTGCGGGTTTAATTAACAATTTTGGGCACTTATCAAACTACCCCCAAACAACCTTTTGCTAGTCCTCGAGCAAACATAAAGTATCAAACATAGATAAGGGACCAAAATAAAAAAGTTTTAAAAAATAAATAAAATCCTATTCTACTCAGGTGTACCACTTTCGCTGGTTACTCTCGATTGCATTTACCGCATGCAACAAGGCCTTAAACCACTAAGTTACCAAAGTGGACGAGTTATAGCCTCGTGAGGGTTTGCAGTAAAGACGCCCCCAAACTTTATAAAAATAAAAATCAATTTTGGTTTTTCCCTTATTTTTTTCTCAAAGAATTCCTCACCACCTACCTTTACGAAAGGCAGAAATCGGCAATGTCCAATTCACCATATGTAGTGAGCTACTAAAATGATATAAAAATAAACATTACAAAACAAGCTCAAAAAGGAAGTGTGCGTGTATGGACAACCAATCTAATATAACTTTTCATATCCAAGTAAAGGAATTACTACATTGCCTTCGAAAAAATTGCCTTGACTCCAAATCTCACTGGATATACTCTCTTAAAAAAAAATATCACTCTGAAATTTGGTTATTAATATCTCTCTTGTATGTGAGAATGATTTCAAATTCAAATAGCTCACATACTAATTAGAAGAAACGCATATGAATGAATATTTAGTCTCATGGAAGGAATATTAATTACTTTATTTGAGAATGTCGAGTTACCCACCATAGCACCTTCTCATCTATTCTCCACATCCTACCATACCTAACCATAGATCAAATAGGACTTTATTGGGTTATGGGTTAAATAAGGGCATAAGGAATAATTATCTCTGAGAAGGTAGGGTCTTCAATATCACTTTAGTAGGGAACAATATGAAAATATACTTCATTCAACTTTGAATTTTCTCATTCACTTTAAACATTACAATCATTCTTTTTTTTCTTTTCTTTTCTTTTCTCGAACATTTTCTATCTTCATTTTTTTCTTCCCTTTTTTTTTTTTTTTTTTTTTTTTTTTTTTTAGCTTGTTCCCTTCCCTTTCTTCTTTCACAATCTTCCTAACTTCTCAGAAACAAATGGGGTTTTAGGGATATGGGTAAACAAAGAAAAGGTTATTTTTATAGGCTCAAAGGGCTACTAGCGATAAATATATATGACGGTTGAAGGCTTATTGTGGAAAAGAAAGAAGGCCTATTATCCTCTCTATGGATCAGCATGATGATCACGTCTCAAATAAACTACAAGGCCTATGTTTCTCTTAACTCGAAAGAGATTTCATTCTCAGTAATTAATCAAAATATGAACAAGAGTAATGAGACTATGCAACGACTTAATACGATATGAAGAATAGTTGAGTCATTTTATGACTCCGAGTTTGCGTATATACCCTCTACAAATGATGAATGGCTCAAAATCTCACAAGGTTATTGAGTCTCCACTGTTATTTCTCTAGCTCTTTAGGAACTCGATTACTTTTCAATTTACATTACACTAGACGGCTGTGTGTGCAGTTGAAAAAATATTTTGAATAGAGCTCATATTTGAATAGAGCTTATAATGCAATGTCTAGATTCATATATATTCGAGTAATAAACTAAACTTAGAGTCAGACAATAACAAATCTAAGCATTCATAAGGTGGGTCATCGGTAAATTCATTTATATCATGGATAGGGTACTAAACCAAAACGACTCTATTTTAATTTTTTCCAAAATGAATTTGCATTTCTGAAAACATTCCCACCCCCAAACAAATCGAAACACTGTCCTCAGTGATTAAACAAGAACACCCCCAAACAGAGTAAAAATAAATGGATAATGTTAAGAGATATGGGTAATTTAAACACACCAAATGGGTTGCCTCCCATGAGCGCTAAGTTTAACGCCTTCAGCCAGGCGAATCAAGTTGAGGAAAACATACTAGCCAAAAAGAAAATTCAAATAATAATGAAATATAATCTATTCGTGGTACACAGGATCAGCAAGTAAAGTTTCTTCGATTGCTTTAGTTTGAAGTTCTAAAAATGGTTTTAGACGCTGAGCATTAACTTTAAAAATGTGTCCATTCTGAGGATCTTGAACTTCGATAGCACCGTGGCATGACACATTGTGAACAATATAGGGGCCAGACCAACGTGACCTTAGTTTACCAGGAAATAACTCTAACCGAGAGTTATACAGAAGAACCTTTTGCCCTGGAGAGAATTCTTTTCTTAAGATGTGCTTGTCATGTTCTATTTTAGTTTTTGCTTTGTAAATTTTAGAACTTTCATAAGCATCATTACGTATTTCTTCTAACTCATTAAGTTGAAGTTTTCGTTGTTCACCTACTTTATCTATTTCAAAATTCATAGTTTTAATGGCCCAATAGGCTTGATGCTCAAGTTCAACAGGAAGATGACAGGCCTTACCATATACTAGTCTATAAGGAGACATTCCTATTGGAGTTTTATATGCAGTGCGGTAGGCCCACAGAGCATCTGAAAGTCGAATTGCCCAATCTTTTCTTAAAGTATTAACTGTTGTTTCCAAAATATGTTTAATTTCCCTATTAGACACTTCAGCTTGACCATTGGTTTGGGGGTGATATGCCAGGGCTACCTTGTGAGTAATCCCATATTTAATCATTAAACTTGCAAACACCTTATTACAAAAATGGGTTCCATTATCACTAATTATAGCTCGAGGTGTACCAAATCTAGGAAGTATGGTATCTTTTAAGAAATTAACGACAACTCTATGGTCAGCTTTCTTAGTTGGTATAGCTTCAACCCATTTTGACACATAATCAACAGCTAGGAGAATGTAGGTAAACCCGTGAGAATTTGGGAAGGGACCCATGAAATCAATACCCCATACGTCAAAAATTTCAACTATTAAGATTGGTTGTTGAGGCCATTCATTTCTTTTAGTTATTTTACCTAAGTGTTGACATCGAGGACAAGCTACACAATAATTATGAGTGTCTTTAAAAATAGTAGGCCAATAAAATCCTGACTGCAAAATTTTTGCAGCGGTTCGTCTCGCACTAAAATGACCACCACAAGCCTGGTCATGACAAAAAGAAATAACAGACTCTTGCTCGGGTTCGGGGAGACACCTACGAATGATTTGGTCTTGACAATATTTAAACAAATAGGGGTCATCCCAATAATATTCTCTCACTTTGGCTAAGAATTTGTCCCTATCAGGTTTAGACCAATGAGAAGGTAGTTGGTTGGTCACAAGATAATTAACTATGTCAGCGTACCAGGGTTCTTGAGAGAGTTCAAGTAATTGTTCATCAGGAAAGGTTTCAGAAATTGGAATGTAATCTCCTATGGACTCAATCAATAAACGAGATAAATGGTCAGCGACGACATTCTCTCTTCCAGCTTTGTCACGAATTTCAAGGTCGAATTCTTGAAGTAAGAGGATCCATCGTATGAGACGGGGCTTAACATCTTTCTTTAAAAGAAGATGTCGAAGAGCAGAATGATCGGTAAAAATGATAACTTTAGATCCTATTAAGTAGGAGCGAAACTTATCTAGAGAAAAGACTACAGCCAACAATTCTTTCTCTGTGGTGGAGTAATTTTGTTGTGACTCATTCAATGTTTTACTAGCATAATAAATTACGTAAGGTAACTTATCCACTCTTTGTCCTAAAACAGCTCCTATGGCGTAATCTGACGCATCACACATTATTTCAAAAGGTAGATTCCAGTTAGGTGATCGAATAATGGGCGCAGTAGTAAGAGCAATTTTTAATTTCTCTAAAGCAGAATGACAAGCATCATCAAAGACAAATGGGATATCCTTTCCTAATAAGTGAGTTAAGGGCCTTGCTATTTTGCTAAAATCTTTTATGAAACGCCTATAGAAACCTGCATGACCTAGGAAAGCACGAATATCTTTAACAGACTTAGGAACAGGTAGATTAGAAATAAGTTCAACTTTTGCCTTGTCAACCTCTAAACCCTTACTAGAGACTAAATGACCTAGGACAATACCCCTCTTTACCATAAAATGACATTTCTCCCAGTTAAGAACTAGGTTAGTCTCACGACAACGTTTTAAGACGAGAGAGAGATGATGTAAACACTGATCAAATGATGAGCCAAATATAGAGAAGTCATCCATGAAAACTTCAAGAAATTTTTCTACCATGTCGCTAAAAAGACTCATCATGCATCGCTGAAATGTAGCAGGGGCATTACAAAGACCAAAGGGCATACGACGATAAGCAAATATCCCAAATGGACAAGTGAATGTGGTTTTATCTTGGTCATCAGGGTGAATTGGAATTTGATTATATCCGGAATAACCATCTAAGAAACAGTAGAAGGCTTGGCCAGCAATTTTTTCTAACACTTGGTCAACAAAAGGTAAGGGAAAGTGGTCTTTCCTAGTTACACTATTAAGTTTTCGATAGTCAATACACACTCGCCACCCTGTTTGGACACGTGTCGGTATTAGTTCATTTTTCTCGTTTGGTACCACTGTGATTCCGGACTTTTTCGGGACTACTTGAACTGGGCTAACCCACTGACTATCTGATATAGGATATATAATTCCTGCATCAAGAAGTTTAATTACCTCGGTTTGGACTACTTCTTTCATGTTAGGGTTAAGTCTTCTCTGAGGTTGCCTAGAAGGTTTAGCATCTTCGTCTAAATGAATTCTATGCTGAACTACTAAAGGACTAATCCCTTTTATATCATCTATGGACCACCCTATAGCTTCTTTATTTTCCCTAAGAACATTAAGTAATTTTTCTTCCTGGTTAGCAGTTAAATCAGATGCAACTACTACAGGTAGAGTTTCTGATGGACCTAAAAAGGCATATTTCAAGTTCTCGGGTAAAGGCTTCAACTCTAACTTAGGGGCTTCTTTCTTATGAGGCACAGGCAAAAGTAATGGTTCAAATGTAGTGATGTAATTCGACGTTTCGAGTACTGGAATAGAGTCTAGTAAGGTATTAACCTCATTAATAATTATGTTATTTTCACCAATGTCGGACTCGAAATGTGTTAAGCAATGGAGAAGAGGGTCTTTTGGGTGAGTTGAATTAAATGTTTGTGACACGAATGACTCTATAAGGCAAAGTTCTTCTACGGATTCAACATCACCGGGTTGTTTCATGAGGCTGAAAACGTTAACCTCAACCTTCATGTTCCCAAATGTTAAGGTCATATTACCATTTCGACAATTTATTAGAGCATTAGCTGTGGCTATGAAAGGTCGGCCTAAAATGATAGGAATATGCTTACCTTGGGTAGGGTGGGTATCAAGGACAATGAAATCGACAGGATAATAAAATTCCGCAACTTTTACGATGACATCTTCTATTATACCCCTAGGAATTTTGATAGATCGGTCCGCTAGACTTAACCTAACGTCAGTTTTTTTCAAATCACCTAACCCCAATTGTTGATAAACGGAATATGGAAGTAGGTTCACACTGGCTCCTAAATCTAATAGAGCTTGTTCTTCAAAATTTTCTCCTATCTTACATTTGACAGTTGGACTACCCGGATCTTTGTGTTTAATCACAGCTTGGTTTTGTAAGAAGGAGGTACAGTGCTGAGCTATGAAGGCTTCTTTGGGAACGCTGGTTTTTCTTTTGACTAGATCTTTAATAAATTTAGCATAGGAAGGAATTTGCTTTATGGCAGTAAGAAATGGGATATTGATTTGAAGATTTTGAAAAACATCTAAAATTTCACTGTATTGAGAATCCTTTTTATTGTTAACTAGTCTAGATGGAAAAGGAGCACGTGGAATCATTTCTTTTAGGGTACTGTCAATCTTAGGACCTACAGCTTGATCATTTTTATTAGTTTTAGGTAAATTGGTCCTAGTTTCTTCATTTTCATTTTCTTTCTTCTCAGCTTGTTGTGACTTATCTAGGAGCTCAATGTTTTCTTGCTTTTGTTGTTGTTTAATTGTATCATCAGATTGAAGTGCATTAACAACATTAGCCTGTTCAGGTTGATGTTCTAAATTAGACACATTAGCTCCTACATTAAAGTTTGTTCTACCTTTTGGATTGGGCTCAGGTTGGCTTGGTAGGGAACCTTTTTGTCTTTCAGCTAAGGCAGAGGTGAGTTGGCTTAATTGACTCTGAACAGTTTGTTGGAATTGAAGTTGACTCTTTGCTAAAATGTCAATATTATTTTCTAACTTTTGCATCCTTTGATTCGCTTGTTGAGTGGATTGATCTATGGTCATGGCCAGCATTTTAAAAGTGTCTTCAATATTAAGTGAATTATTAGTAGATGGGACTGGAGCATTGTAATTTCGCATAGGGTCAGGAACTAACTCCCTATTAGGGTTGACCTGATGTTGGAAAAACTGTTGTTGAGGAACCATTGGTCCAGCTTGTTGAGGGACTGGCCTATTTTGGGAACCTTGAAAACCTGGTGGACCACCTATGTTTTGTTGTTGCGAAGAAACATTTTGACTCCAAGAAAAATTAGGGTGAAATCGCATATCAGGGTGGTATCTATTGCCAAAAGTATTTGCAGTAGGTTTGCCAAAAGTATTAAATGCACACACTTGTGCATCAGAATCAGAGCAATAAAAAGGACATGCCTGAGTAGTATGATCAAAGGTAGAGCACAATCCACATGGGTTACTGACATTTAAAACTGGGCTCGGGGTATTTCTAGTCGAGATAGAAAATGCATCAAATTTCTTACTTAAATTTTGAACACCAGTAGCTAGACTCTCCATGACAGATTTTAGGTCTGGGTCGGTTTTAACTTCATACATGCCGGGTTTCTTAACTGAAGTATATTCATTACGGGACATGTATTCGCTACTACTATTCCAGTTTTGTGCACTCTCAACTAGTTCCTCTAAAAATGTATAGGCTTGATCAGGAGTTTGGTCTTTAAATTTTCCTTTATGCATAGATTCAATCATTGTACGATTCATTGGGGAAAGACCCTTATAGAAGAAATGGACAAGACTCGCTTTATCAAAACCATGGTGTGGACATTTGATTAATAAATCATGAAAACGCTCCCATGTTTCATGGAATTCCTCATCTACTTTACCTCTAAATGTGCTAATAGCATCTCTCATTGATTCAGTCTTTTGCATTGGGTAAAATTTAGACATAAACTTCCTAGCTAGGTGTTCCCATGTTGTGATTGAATTAGGAGGAAGAGAGTTCAACCACGAAGCTGCCTTATCTTCTAAGGATAAAGGAAATAATCTAAGCTTGACACCATCATCATCTAGGTTTTGGTTCTTAAAGGTGCTACAGATTGTAAGGAATTTCCCTAAGTGAATGTATGGTTGTTCACTATCAAGGCCATGGAACTTAGGTAGCATGTTAATGGTGGCAGGTCTAATTTCGAATTGAGCTGCATTATTGGTTGGAAGGGTTATGCACATAGGAGGCTCAGCGGTGACAGGGGCGAAATAGTCATTTAATGTACGATTATTAGCCATTGTGAGATTTTCAGGTGGAAAGATTAATTGTCTTCTAATTATTCGACCACTTCTAAGTTGCATAAACTATGCAAAATCCTAGTTGCAAGCAAATCCTAAGGGCAATCTAATTAAGCAATGAATTTAATAAGGGCTGAGAATTTTAATATAATTAATGATCTAGGCTTATCCTACTCTTATCGAGAAAATTGTAAGCTTACCAGTTAAGGCTTCCAATCTAACAACCGGTTAAGTTCCCAGGAAATACTGGAGGGGTCACAAACGGTCCCACTTAAAATCCAGCTACCTTCGACAGCAAGCTGCCGTTGTGACAGAACTTACCTAGGCGTTGCTAAATTAAAAAGGTACTCACTGGAGTGGCCGACAATTAACTTGTACTGTCTAATTAATTTTAGATTAAATAAATTTAAGGCTCGGGTTTAACAAGTGCAGGGTGGTTTTTGACCTAGGTGGGCAAGAATTGGTGATGAAATCCAATCCTTATCTTGATAGGAAAGTTGCCCTTAACTAATATATTAATGCAAATGCTAAATAAAAAATGCACAAATAAAATAAAAATAAATAAAAGAGGGGCCTAAGTGCAAAGCGTCTAAGTTATCTAACCTAAAGGCAAAAACAAATAAAATAAAATAAGGAAGGAAATACTTTCTTTCTTCTTTTTTTTTTTCAGAATAATTTTTTTTTTCAGATTAAACTTTTAACGTAAAAACAGAAAACGAAAATAATAAAAAAAACTGTTTTTTTTTTTTTTTTTTTTTTCAGAATAAATTGTTTTATAGGAAAGCCGAGCACTTCAATTATTATGATGAAGGAGGGCCAACAATTGAGAGGTCTCCTTAGACAAGAAGTCTTCAAACAGTGGCTCAAATAAACAACAATGGACGGTTACCACTTTTTTTTTTTAATTAAGAAAACCGAGCACAAAAAATATTTTAAATAATAGTATTATAGAGGCCCAACCAATGCAGTAGCGCTGTTTCCAAAAAAGGGCTCTCCTTAAACCCAGCTTCCTCCTTTTTTTTTTTTTCAGCCAAAAAGAAATCAAGGAAATAATTAAATTAATAAAACTTTTTTTTTTTTTTTTTTTTTTTTGCAAAGTAAAATCACGCAAACAGAATACTTAAGAAAATAGAGCTCGGAGATTTTTTTTTATTTTTTTTTTAAGATTTAACTTTGGAAGTAAAAACAGAAAACGAAAATAATAATAAAAAAAAACTGTTTTTTTTTCTGAACTTTCTGTTTTTTTTTTTTTTTTAAATAATACTACCGGGCACTCAAAATTTATTATTATGAAAGAAGTGCAAGTCCTACCAAGCAGTGGCTTTAAGAAAACATTGTCGATAAATTTTTGTTTTAATTTTTGTATTTTTTTTTTTTTTTTCAGAATAAATTTTAAAGTAAAAACAGAAAACGAAAATAATAATAAGAAAATTTTTTTTTTTTTTCTGAACTTTCTGTTTTTTTTTTCTTTTTCAGAATATAGGGAGGGAGGGAGAGGGTCTAAAAAAAAATATATAAGATTTTTTCAAACTTCCTTAAAAATTATGAAACTTGAAATCGGCAACGGCGCCAATGATTTAAGTGGAATTTTTATAATTAAATTTATCGTTGCTTAATTCCACACTTAAATGCAATAAAAACCCTACTTTATGTAAAACAATTAAATTAGTATAGCGTATAAGTAGGGGTCAATCCAAATCCAAGCTAATTCCTTAAATGTAGGAGAGTTTGTCTAAATCCAATATTTTAGGAATAAAATTAAAACAGTTTTTAAATTTTGATTTTGAAATTATCTAAACTAAGAAACTAAACTAATTAAACTAAACTAATTAAATTAAATCAAGAAGCAAGTAATCAATAATAGGAAGTCCCAAGGAAAAAGAATCCACCACCATGGATATAAACAAAAAAGTATTAATTATATTTTTAACATTCATCCCTACTATATAAACAAATTCAAAATCACCATCATTCTTTCTTTAAAACTAATGTAAATAAAAATAGGCATCGCCTGTATCCCCAAATTGGTGATCACAAGAGATCCTTCCTTTATTTTAAAAACAACTAAAGTACTAGAAAGAAAACACACGTTATAATAATGGTAATTTTAAAATCTATTTTAATTCGGGACGAATAATTAAAAATCAATTACATTAAGCCCATTACATCCATGGCGGTTTCATCCCTCTCCTTTGGGAGAGAGTTTAGCCAAGCATATTAAATAAAGAACATATTAAAATAAAATAATAATTCATTATTAAAATTAAAACTAAAGTACTTAAATACAAACTATAAAAAATTAGAAAGTTAGAAAGCGTCCCTGTTTGTGATGCTCGAACTAGCGTGTACCGCACGGCTTTACACTGTCCACTTCTTCTCCTTCAATACTTCGACCGCACGGCAACTACTATATGGATTTTCTCTCTCTAGAACTCTCTAATAATATCTATATTCTATCTATTTTTCCTATCTATTTTCTCTATATTTTTTTTCTATATCTTTAGGTGTAGAGAATGGGTCTATATATAGGAATAAGAAATATAAGTTTACAAGGTTTAGGAAACTAGAATTGTAGAGAAAATAAAAACTTTGAGATCAATTAGGATTCTAATTAAGAGAGAGAATAAGGAGTTATATTCAAATTAGGAGAGAATATTGAATTGGAATATTCTTTCTTCTTTATCTTCTTTTTGATCTTCAGTAGACTTCTTCCACCTTTTTAGGCTTTTTATTATAATTTTCTTCTTTCCTACAAAAAGACAAAATAAATATTAATCCTCCATAATTTAAGCATTAATTATATACTAACAAAATATTATTTGCGGGTTTAATTAACAATTTTGGGCACTTATCAAACTACCCCCAAACAACCTTTTGCTAGTCCTCGAGCAAACATAAAGTATCAAACATAGATAAGGGACCAAAATAAAAAAGTTTAAAAAAAATAAATAAAATCCTATTCTACTCAGGTGTACCACTTTCGCTGGTTACTCTCGATTGCATTTACCGCATGCAACAAGGCCTTAAACCACTAAGTTACCAAAGTGGACGAGTTATAGCCTCGTGAGGGTTTGCAGTAAAGACGCCCCCAAACTTTATAAAAATAAAAATCAATTTTGGTTTTTCCCTTATTTTTTTCTCAAAGAATTCCTCACCACCTACCTTTACGAAAGGCAGAAATCGGCAATGTCCAATTCACCATATGTAGTGAGCTACTAAAATGATATAAAAATAAACATTACAAAACAAGCTCAAAAAGGAAGTGTGCGTGTATGGACAACCAATCTAATATAACTTTTCATATCCAAGTAAAGGAATTACTACATTGCCTTCGAAAAAATTGCCTTGACTCCAAATCTCACTGGATATACTCTCTTAAAAAAAAATATCACTCTGAAATTTGGTTATTAATATCTCTCTTGTATGTGAGAATGATTTCAAATTCAAATAGCTCACATACTAATTAGAAGAAACGCATATGAATGAATATTTAGTCTCATGGAAGGAATATTAATTACTTTATTTGAGAATGTCGAGTTACCCACCATAGCACCTTCTCATCTATTCTCCACATCCTACCATACCTAACCATAGATCAAATAGGACTTTATTGGGTTATGGGTTAAATAAGGGCATAAGGAATAATTATCTCTGAGAAGGTAGGGTCTTCAATATCACTTTAGTAGGGAACAATATGAAAATATACTTCATTCAACTTTGAATTTTCTCATTCACTTTAAACATTACAATCATTCTTTTTTTTCTTTTCTTTTCTTTTCTCGAACATTTTCTATCTTCATTTTTTTCTTCCCTTTTTTTTTTTTTTTTTTTTTTTTTTTTTTTTTTTAGCTTGTTCCCTTCCCTTTCTTCTTTCACAATCTTCCTAACTTCTCAGAAACAAATGGGGTTTTAGGGATATGGGTAAACAAAGAAAAGGTTATTTTTATAGGCTCAAAGGGCTACTAGCGATAAATATATATGACGGTTGAAGGCTTATTGTGGAAAAGAAAGAAGGCCTATTATCCTCTCTATGGATCAGCATGATGATCACGTCTCAAATAAACTACAAGGCCTATGTTTCTCTTAACTCGAAAGAGATTTCATTCTCAGTAATTAATCAAAATATGAACAAGAGTAATGAGACTATGCAACGACTTAATACGATATGAAGAATAGTTGAGTCATTTTATGACTCCGAGTTTGCGTATATACCCTCTACAAATGATGAATGGCTCAAAATCTCACAAGGTTATTGAGTCTCCACTGTTATTTCTCTAGCTCTTTAGGAACTCGATTACTTTTCAATTTACATTACACTAGACGGCTGTGTGTGCAGTTGAAAAAATATTTTGAATAGAGCTCATATTTGAATAGAGCTTATAATGCAATGTCTAGATTCATATATATTCGAGTAATAAACTAAACTTAGAGTCAGACAATAACAAATCTAAGCATTCATAAGGTGGGTCATCGGTAAATTCATTTATATCATGGATAGGGTACTAAACCAAAACGACTCTATTTTAATTTTTTCCAAAATGAATTTGCATTTCTGAAAACATTCCCACCCCCAAACAAATCGAAACACTGTCCTCAGTGATTAAACAAGAACACCCCCAAACAGAGTAAAAATAAATGGATAATGTTAAGAGATATGGGTAATTTAAACACACCAAATGGGTTGCCTCCCATGAGCGCTAAGTTTAACGCCTTCAGCCAGGCGAATCAAGTTGAGGAAAACATACTAGCCAAAAAGAAAATTCAAATAATAATGAAATATAATCTATTCGTGGTACACAGGATCAGCAAGTAAAGTTTCTTCGATTGCTCTAGTTTGAAGTTCTAAAAATGGTTTTAGACGCTGAGCATTAACTTTAAAAATGTGTCCATTCTGAGGATCTTGAACTTCGATAGCACCGTGGCATGACACATTGTGAACAATATAGGGGCCAGACCAACGTGACCTTAGTTTACCAGGAAATAACTCTAACCGAGAGTTATACAGAAGAACCTTTTGCCCTGGAGAGAATTCTTTTCTTAAGATGTGCTTGTCATGTTCTATTTTAGTTTTTGCTTTGTAAATTTTAGAACTTTCATAAGCATCATTACGTATTTCTTCTAACTCATTAAGTTGAAGTTTTCGTTGTTCACCTGCTTTATCTATTTCAAAATTCATAGTTTTAATGGCCCAATAGGCTTGATGCTCAAGTTCAACAGGAAGATGACAGGCCTTACCATATACTAGTCTACAAGGAGACATTCCTATTGGAGTTTTATATGCAATGCGGTAGGCCCACAGAGCATCTGAAAGTCGAATTGCCCAATCTTTTCTTAAAGTATTAACTGTTGTTTCCAAAATATGTTTAATTTCCCTATTAGACACTTCAGCTTGACCATTGGTTTGGGGGTGATATGCCAGGGCTACCTTGTGAGTAATCCCATATTTAATCATTAAACTTGCAAACACCTTATTACAAAAATGGGTTCCATTATCACTAATTATAGCTCGAGGTGTACCAAATCTAGGAAGTATGGTATCTTTTAAGAAATTAACGACAACTCTATGGTCAGCTTTCTTAGTTGGTATAGCTTCAACCCATTTTGACACATAATCAACAGCTAGGAGAATGTAGGTAAACCCGTGAGAATTTGGGAAGGGACCCATGAAATCAATACCCCATACGTCAAAAATTTCAACTATTAAGATTGGTTGTTGAGGCCATTCATTTCTTTTAGTTATTTTACCTAAGTGTTGACATCGAGGACAAGCTACACAATAATTATGAGTGTCTTTAAAAATAGTAGGCCAATAAAATCCTGACTGCAAAATTTTTGCAGCGGTTCGTCTCGCACTAAAATGACCACCACAAGCCTGGTCATGACAAAAAGAAATAACAGACTCTTGCTCGGGTTCGGGGAGACACCTACGAATGATTTGGTCTTGACAATATTTAAACAAATAGGGGTCATCCCAATAATATTCTCTCACTTTGGCTAAGAATTTGTCCCTATCAGGTTTAGACCAATGAGAAGGTAGTTGGTTGGTCACAAGATAATTAACTATGTCAGCGTACCAGGGTTCTTGAGAGAGTTCAAGTAATTGTTCATCAGGAAAGGTTTCAGAAATTGGAATGTAATCTCCTATGGACTCAATCAATAAACGAGATAAATGGTCAGCGACGACATTCTCTCTTCCAGCTTTGTCACGAATTTCAAGGTCGAATTCTTGAAGTAAGAGGATCCATCGTATGAGACGGGGCTTAACATCTTTCTTTAAAAGAAGATGTCGAAGAGCAGAATGATCGGTAAAAATGATAACTTTAGATCCTATTAAGTAGGAGCGAAACTTATCTAGAGAAAAGACTACAGCCAACAATTCTTTCTCTGTGGTGGAGTAATTTTGTTGTGACTCATTCAATGTTTTACTAGCATAATAAATTACGTAAGGTAACTTATCCACTCTTTGTCCTAAAATAGCTCCTATGGCGTAATCTGACGCATCACACATTATTTCAAAAGGTAGATTCCAGTTAGGTGATCGAATAATGGGCGCAGTAGTAAGAGCAATTTTTAATTTCTCTAAAGCAGAATGACAAGCATCATCAAAGACAAATGGGATATCCTTTCCTAATAAGTGAGTTAAGGGCCTTGCTATTTTGCTAAAATCTTTTATGAAACGCCTATAGAAACCTGCATGACCTAGGAAAGCACGAATATCTTTAACAGACTTAGGAACAGGTAGATTAGAAATAAGTTCAACTTTTGCCTTGTCAACCTCTAAACCCTTACTAGAGACTAAATGACCTAGGACAATACCCCTCTTTACCATAAAATGACATTTCTCCCAGTTAAGAACTAGGTTAGTCTCACGACAACGTTTTAAGACGAGAGAGAGATGATGTAAACACTGATCAAATGATGAGCCAAATATAGAGAAGTCATCCATGAAAACTTCAAGAAATTTTTCTACCATGTCGCTAAAAAGACTCATCATGCATCGCTGAAATGTAGCAGGGGCATTACAAAGACCAAAGGGCATACGACGATAAGCAAATATCCCAAATGGACAAGTGAATGTGGTTTTATCTTGGTCATCAGGGTGAATTGGAATTTGATTATATCCGGAATAACCATCTAAGAAACAGTAGAAGGCTTGGCCAGCAATTTTTTCTAACACTTGGTCAACAAAAGGTAAGGGAAAGTGGTCTTTCCTAGTTACACTATTAAGTTTTCGATAGTCAATACACACTCGCCACCCTGTTTGGACACGTGTCGGTATTAGTTCATTTTTCTCGTTTGGTACCACTGTGATTCCGGACTTTTTCGGGACTACTTGAACTGGGCTAACCCACTGACTATCTGATATAGGATATATAATTCCTGCATCAAGAAGTTTAATTACCTCGGTTTGGACTACTTCTTTCATGTTAGGGTTAAGTCTTCTCTGAGGTTGCCTAGAAGGTTTAGCATCTTCGTCTAAATGAATTCTATGCTGAACTACTAAAGGACTAATCCCTTTTATATCATCTATGGACCACCCTATAGCTTCTTTATTTTCCCTAAGAACATTAAGTAATTTTTCTTCCTGGTTAGCAGTTAAATCAGATGCAACTACTACAGGTAGAGTTTCTGATGGACCTAAAAAGGCATATTTCAAGTTCTCGGGTAAAGGCTTCAACTCTAACTTAGGGGCTTCTTTCTTATGAGGCACAGGCAAAAGTAATGGTTCAAATGTAGTGATGTAATTCGACGTTTCGAGTACTGGAATAGAGTCTAGTAAGGTATTAACCTCATTAATAATTATGTTATTTTCACCAATGTCGGACTCGAAATGTGTTAAGCAATGGAGAAGAGGGTCTTTTGGGTGAGTTGAATTAAATGTTTGTGACACGAATGACTCTATAAGGCAAAGTTCTTCTACGGATTCAACATCACCGGGTTGTTTCATGAGGCTGAAAACGTTAACCTCAACCTTCATGTTCCCAAATGTTAAGGTCATATTACCATTTCGACAATTTATTAGAGCATTAGCTGTGGCTAGGAAAGGTCGGCCTAAAATGATAGGAATATGCTTACCTTGGGTAGGGTGGGTATCAAGGACAATGAAATCGACAGGATAATAAAATTCCGCAACTTTTACGATGACATCTTCTATTATACCCCTAGGAATTTTGATAGATCGGTCCGCTAGACTTAACCTAACGTCAGTTTTTTTCAAATCACCTAACCCCAATTGTTGATAAACGGAATATGGAAGTAGGTTCACACTGGCTCCTAAATCTAATAGAGCTTGTTCTTCAAAATTTTCTCCTATCTTACATTTGACAGTTGGACTACCCGGATCTTTGTGTTTAATCACAGCTTGGTTTTGTAAGAAGGAGGTACAGTGCTGAGCTATGAAGGCTTCTTTGGGAACGCTGGTTTTTCTTTTGACTAGATCTTTAATAAATTTAGCATAGGAAGGAATTTGCTTTATGGCAGTAAGAAATGGGATATTGATTTGAAGATTTTGAAAAACATCTAAAATTTCACTGTATTGAGAATCCTTTTTATTGTTAACTAGTCTAGATGGAAAAGGAGCACGTGGAATCATTTCTTTTAGGGTACTGTCAATCTTAGGACCTACAGCTTGATCATTTTTATTAGTTTTAGGTAAATTGGTCCTAGTTTCTTCATTTTCATTTTCTTTCTTCTCAGCTTGTTGTGACTTATCTAGGAGCTCAATGTTTTCTTGCTTTTGTTGTTGTTTAATTGTATCATCAGATTGAAGTGCATTAACAACATTAGCCTGTTCAGGTTGATGTTCTAAATTAGACACATTAGCTCCTACATTAAAGTTTGTTCTACCTTTTGGATTGGGCTCAGGTTGGCTTGGTAGGGAACCTTTTTGTCTTTCAGCTAAGGCAGAGGTGAGTTGGCTTAATTGACTCTGAACAGTTTGTTGGAATTGAAGTTGACTCTTTGCTAAAATGTCAATATTATTTTCTAACTTTTGCATCCTTTGATTCGCTTGTTGAGTGGATTGATCTATGGTCATGGCCAGCATTTTAAAAGTGTCTTCAATATTAAGTGAATTATTAGTAGATGGGACTGGAGCATTGTAATTTCGCATAGGGTCAGGAACTAACTCCCTATTAGGGTTGACCTGATGTTGGAAAAACTGTTGTTGAGGAACCATTGGTCCAGCTTGTTGAGGGACTGGCCTATTTTGGGAACCTTGAAAACCTGGTGGACCACCTATGTTTTGTTGTTGCGAAGAAACATTTTGACTCCAAGAAAAATTAGGGTGAAATCGCATATCAGGGTGGTATCTATTGCCAAAAGTATTTGCAGTATGTTTGCCAAAAGTATTAAATGCACACACTTGTGCATCAGAATCAGAGCAATAAAAGGGACATGCTTGAGTAATATGATCAAAATTAGAGCACAACCCACATGGGTTACTGACATTTAAAACTGGGCTTGGGTTGTTTCTAGTCGAGATAGAAAATGCATCAAATTTCTTACTTAAGTTTTGAACACCAGTAGCTAGACTCTCCATGACAGATTTTAGGTCTGGGTCGGTTTTAACTTCATACATGCCGGGTTTCTTAACTGAAGTATATTCATTACGGGACATGTATTCGCTACTACTATTCCAGTTTTGTGCACTCTCAGCTAGTTCCTCTAAAAATGTATAGGCTTGATCAGGAGTTTGGTCTTTAAATTTTCCTTTATGCATAGATTCAATCATTGTACGATTCATTGGGGAAAGACCCTTATAGAAGAAATGGACAAGACTCGCTTTATCAAAACCATGGTGTGGACATTTGATTAATAAATCATGAAAACGCTCCCATGTTTCATGGAATTCCTCATCTACTTTACCTCTAAATGTGCTAATAGCATCTCTCATTGATTCAGTCTTTTGCATTGGGTAAAATTTAGACATAAACTTCCTAGCTAGGTGTTCCCATGTTGTGATTGAATTAGGAGGAAGAGAGTTCAACCACGAAGCTGCCTTATCTTCTAAGGATAAAGGAAATAATCTAAGCTTGACACCATCATCATCTAGGTTTTGGTTCTTAAAGGTGCTACAGATTGTAAGGAATTTCCCTAAGTGAATGTATGGTTGTTCACTATC
This sequence comes from Lonicera japonica, assembly GCA_021464415.1. Taxonomy (NCBI): domain Eukaryota; kingdom Viridiplantae; phylum Streptophyta; class Magnoliopsida; order Dipsacales; family Caprifoliaceae; genus Lonicera; species Lonicera japonica. The sequence goes on along the minus strand of CM038471.1, from coordinate 743,168 downwards.
AAGGCCATGGAACTTAGGTAGCATGTTAATGGTGGCAGGTCTAATTTCGAATTGAGCTGCATTATTGGTTGGAAGGGTTATGCACATAGGAGGCTCAGCGGTGACAGGGGCGAAATAGTCATTTAATGTACGATTATTAGCCATTGTGAGATTTTCAGGTGGAAAGATTAATTGTCTTCTAATTATTCGACCACTTCTAAGTTGCATAAACTATGCAAAATCCTAGTTGCAAGCAAATCCTAAGGGCAATCTAATTAAGCAATGAATTTAATAAGGGCTGAGAATTTTAATATAATTAATGATCTAGGCTTATCCTACTCTTATCGAGAAAATTGTAAGCTTACCAGTTAAGGCTTCCAATCTAACAACCGGTTAAGTTCCCAGGAAATACTGGAGGGGTCACAAACGGTCCCACTTAAAATCCAGCTACCTTCGACAGCAAGCTGCCGTTGTGACAGAACTTACCTAGGCGTTGCTAAATTAAAAAGGTACTCACTGGAGTGGCCGACAATTAACTTGTACTGTCTAATTAATTTTAGATTAAATAAATTTAAGGCTCGGGTTTAACAAGTGCAGGGTGGTTTTTGACCTAGGTGGGCAAGAATTGGTGATGAAATCCAATCCTTATCTTGATAGGAAAGTTGCCCTTAACTAATATATTAATGCAAATGCTAAATAAAAAATGCACAAATAAAATAAAAATAAATAAAAGAGGGGCCTAAGTGCAAAGCGTCTAAGTTATCTAACCTAAAGGCAAAAACAAATAAAATAAAATAAGGAAGGAAATACTTTCTTTCTTCTTTTTTTTTTTCAGAATAATTTTTTTTTTCAGATTAAACTTTTAACGTAAAAACAGAAAACGAAAATAATAAAAAAAACTGTTTTTTTTTTTTTTTTTTTTTCAGAATAAATTTTTTTATAGGAAAGCCGAGCACTTCAATTATTATGATGAAGGAGGGCCAACAATTGAGAGGTCTCCTTAGACAAGAAGTCTTCAAACAGTGGCTCAAATAAACAACAATGGACGGTTACCACTTTTTTTTTTTTTAATTAAGAAAACCGAGCACAAAAAATATTTTAAATAATAGTATTATAGAGGCCCAACCAATGCAGTAGCGCTGTTTCCAAAAAAGGGCTCTCCTTAAACCCAGCTTCCTCCTTTTTTTTTTTTTCAGCCAAAAAGAAATCAAGGAAATAATTAAATTAATAAAACTTTTTTTTTTTTTTTTTTTTTTTGCAAAGTAAAATCACGCAAACAGAATACTTAAGAAAATAGAGCTCGGAGATTTTTTTTTATTTTTTTTTTAAGATTTAACTTTGGAAGTAAAAACAGAAAACGAAAATAATAATAAAAAAAAACTGTTTTTTTTTCTGAACTTTCTGTTTTTTTTTTTTTTTTTAAATAATACTACCGGGCACTCAAAATTTATTATTATGAAAGAAGTGCAAGTCCTACCAAGCAGTGGCTTTAAGAAAACATTGTCGATAAATTTTTGTTTTAATTTTTGTATTTTTTTTTTTTTTTTTCAGAATAAATTTTAAAGTAAAAACAGAAAACGAAAATAATAATAAGAAAATTTTTTTTTTTTTTTCTGAACTTTCTGTTTTTTTTTCTTTTTCAGAATATAGGGAGGGAGGGAGAGGGTCTAAAAAAAAATATATAAGATTTTTTCAAACTTCCTTAAAAATTATGAAACTTGAAATCGGCAACGGCGCCAATGATTTAAGTGGAATTTTTATAATTAAATTTATCGTTGCTTAATTCCACACTTAAATGCAATAAAAACCCTACTTTATGTAAAACAATTAAATTAGTATAGCGTATAAGTAGGGGTCAATCCAAATCCAAGCTAATTCCTTAAATGTAGGAGAGTTTGTCTAAATCCAATATTTTAGGAATAAAATTAAAACAGTTTTTAAATTTTGATTTTGAAATTATCTAAACTAAGAAACTAAACTAATTAAACTAAACTAATTAAATTAAATCAAGAAGCAAGTAATCAATAATAGGAAGTCCCAAGGAAAAAGAATCCACCACCATGGATATAAACAAAAAAGTATTAATTATATTTTTAACATTCATCCCTACTATATAAACAAATTCAAAATCACCATCATTCTTTCTTTAAAACTAATGTAAATAAAAATAGGCATCGCCTGTATCCCCAAATTGGTGATCACAAGAGATCCTTCCTTTATTTTAAAAACAACTAAAGTACTAGAAAGAAAACACACGTTATAATAATGGTAATTTTAAAATCTATTTTAATTCGGGACGAATAATTAAAAATCAATTACATTAAGCCCATTACATCCATGGCGGTTTCATCCCTCTCCTTTGGGAGAGAGTTTAGCCAAGCATATTAAATAAAGAACATATTAAAATAAAATAATAATTCATTATTAAAATTAAAACTAAAGTACTTAAATACAAACTATAAAAAATTAGAAAGTTAGAAAGCGTCCCTGTTTGTGATGCTCGAACTAGCGTGTACCGCACGGCTTTACACTGTCCACTTCTTCTCCTTCAATACTTCGACCGCACGGCAACTACTATATGGATTTTCTCTCTCTAGAACTCTCTAATAATATCTATATTCTATCTATTTTTCCTATCTATTTTCTCTATATTTTTTTTTCTATATCTTTAGGTGTAGAGAATGGGTCTATATATAGGAATAAGAAATATAAGTTTACAAGGTTTAGGAAACTAGAATTGTAGAGAAAATAAAAACTTTGAGATCAATTAGGATTCTAATTAAGAGAGAGAATAAGGAGTTATATTCAAATTAGGAGAGAATATTGAATTGGAATATTCTTTCTTCTTTATCTTCTTTTTGATCTTCAGTAGACTTCTTCCACCTTTTTAGGCTTTTTATTATAATTTTCTTCTTTCCTACAAAAAGACAAAATAAATATTAATCCTCCATAATTTAAGCATTAATTATATACTAACAAAATATTATTTGCGGGTTTAATTAACAATTTTGGGCACTTATCAATTGCAAAAGACCGAATAAAAATAATAGCGTTATTAAGAATTTTTAAAGATGCTAATATCTCCATCCTTGTTTAAATGAGGTTAAATAGTGAGCCGTTGTTGTATTCACTTAAATTAAATTTGGTAGGACAACGTAACAAGACATTATTGGGTCATATATATATATATTATACATAATATTGTGTTTGAAAAGTAAATCTAAATATTTTTAATCAATATTTTTTTCAGTATATAATGAAAAACTACTCCAAAAATAATTTAATATACATTTTTTTTCATTAAAACCGGAATTCAAAGTTGGAAATCAATAAGTAAAATGCAATAAAAATTTGATTTAAATTTAGAGTGCACCTTTATTTACTTGTTTTCAAATTTATTTTTTAAAGTTTGCAAAGATATTAGTAGAGAAAAACTTACTGCATGAAATGACTCGACAGGCAGAAAGTCAATCATTCCAGCACATTTATTTCACGCAGGGTACTGGCCCCATATATGGTATAGTATAAGGGATATTTGATTGCAGGGATCCTTTATGAGGGCGAGAGGGTATTAGTTTTGGCCTAAAGAGTGTGAGGAATATTAATAACTATATATAAATAGGAACATTGTTGAAAGGTGAAAAATAGAATTAAAGTATTAAAGATAATTAGATCTTCAAAGGATTGGCTCATTTATCATTTTACTATAAACACCGACACTCTCACTATAAAATCCATTTATTATTTTACTATAAACATTGACATTACCACTATAAATTAAATCTATAAATTTTTGTAATTGATGCAATAACTCTGATAAAATTTAGCGAATAGTTTTCACATATTTCGATTAATTTTTATTTATAATGTGTGATTATCACTAGTTAAATATTATTTTGATCTATTTAAGATTGTTCTAATGTCAGTCTTGCACTTCTAAAAAAAGGGGTCACGGTTGAGATCGACATAAGATTTGGCATATATTTAATTTTTCCCATTGTCAAACAAATTACATCTATTAACTTCAAAATTTAAAAATAGCGACAACTTGATCTAACATATGAAATATTATAACTTCAAATACATAAATTTCATTCAATTATTCAATTTTAGTTATTTTATTGAAAATGCTCTTAGGATTTTAAGGACATTTTTTGACCCAAACTAGAAACCCAAGTAATAGTAGCGCTTGCCAAAAAGAGTTAGTATAGTAAATTGACAAATTTATCATACCTATTATTAAGAGTACGTAGTATATATACCAATAAAGTTCTTTTCCTTGTTCTCTTTCAAGTGAAGTTATTTTCCTTATCGTCCATTATTATGTCAAATTGGGAAAAAAAAATCATACCTAATATTCCATTTTTATGGTAAATTGATTTCGGGAAACAAATATATGTGAAAACCGAATAAAATTGAATTGAAAAGTTTGATTCGAGTTCGAGTAAAGAAGATTTAGAAACTAAACCGAAACCAAATTTTTACATTTGGTCTGAATTTTGGGTACCTTAATTTCTATCTCGATTGAAACCAAAAACACCCATACGTTAGGTATGCCATTATAGTTATAATATTTAATAAGTTTTTGAGAAATTATTTTATACATATTTTAATAATCACAATAAATTTTGCTTTATAGATCTTATTTTAAATATATAAATTTTTAAAAAGTTGAACTTGTGGATTTAATTTTTAATTTTTTTTAAACTCTAATGTTAAAAATTGATTAATATAAAATAATTTTTTAAATTATAATCTTGTTTGTATCTATTTATATATTTGCTCCTAAAAATTGATGAGTCCCACACCATATACTTTCTCATCTGTCCCCCCTCTCTGCCTTAGACTAAATTTTCTCCCCCTATAACATGAAGATTGTACTGTTCATTCATTTAAACCACTGGCTTTAGAATCCAATGGCCAAGAATATAATTTGTAGATTTAAAGTTAAAGCATTTGAAAGATTTTTTAAATTTTTGATTAGAGAAAAGTGTTGTAAAAAAGTAAAAAGAGGTAAGAATTATTTGTGTATATATATTTGGTGTATAAGTAAATTAAGAGAGCATAAAATTTGATTAAGGTAAACTGGGCTGGCCCAATTCCCTTGAAGGCCCATTCCTTGGGCCAGACTAAGCAAAGAATAGCAAATAGAAGATACACTGAAATGCGAATAACGCCGAGACGGCTAGTCGAGGCCGAAATCCACAAGGAAGGGTGCACGCGTCTTAACACGTGCGGAATGCATGGGGAGTGCGTGAGGAGGATCATGCTGAATCACGTAGGCCAATACAGAATCGTACAGATCTCTACTGCCCCACCACCAACGTACGAATTCATAAACTGTTAGTGGTGGGTAAGGGAAAAAGACTGAAGTATTATCCAAGTCTTACCCTCTTTAGTCATTTTACTATTAACCCTAATAAGCAAATATTACACAAATTCTATATGCATAAATAGAATAGGGGAGGCTCGAAAAAAGGGTTGGTTGCTGGGAATTTGGGCAAATAGTTGCAAGTTTACTTGATCTGTTTTAAAGAGAGAAAGCTTATAACACCATTGATATAAGAGCTCAATACAGTAACCATACACACACAAACCGAGGACATACTATTGGATCAGCATAAGCGCTGCCGGAGGAACCTACCGCACCCAAAAAATTCCTTTGTCATACTTCACCTTCTTTTCAATTCATTAAGACTCGTTTCTCAAATTATAATAGTGGGTCAGACCTAAAATTTTAGCCACCTACATACATATTGAATTAGTTTGATATTTTATTATGAGTGTAAAAGTGATTTAATAATCTAAAAATTTTAATAACGTTAAAAATTAATATAGATGAATAACTATTCACATTTGAATTGTTAAATATATTTTTGGCTATTAGATTCTAAAGCCTGTCTAAATGAATGAAGAGTAAATTCTTCAACTTTATTGGCAAAGAACTTAAGTTTGGGCGAGGGTGATGAGAAAGTTGTGGGACACATTAATTCAATTCGTCTCCAAAGAGAAAATTGTGTAAGGGAGAGTTGAGAAGTGGGGTCTGTCAGCTAAAAAAAATAAAAATTAAAGAGGGTATTGTTTGTATTCCACAAAATATTTAATAACATTATACTTTTCATTTGTTCGATTACAAATAAGTAAGTGCATGTTAATCGCTCCATTACAAGTAAATAAATATATATTACTCGCCTAATAATAAATAGATAAATAAATATATATTATTCACATGATGACAAGCAAACAAATTATTCTTACCATACAATCTTGTGACTGATGCAAGAACTCTGATAAAATCTTGTGACTACTGGTGCAAGAACTTTGAAAAAATTGCACCTATATAAAAAAAGAAAATGAAGCTAGTTAAAAACACAGCATGCCATATATTATAAATCCCGTTAAACCCTTGTGATTGATGCAAGAGCTTGGGAAGAACTGCACAAATTAAAAGAAAAAAAAACAATAACAAACAAACAAGCGCGATGTGTTCGACATTACACAATAGACTTTATTATTATTATTATTATTATTATTATTATTATTATTATTATTATTATTATTATTATTATTATTTTTGATGTGTTCGACACTACGCACTGGTCATTAGTCATTGTGGTTATAACACTGTCTCTTTTTGCCGCTTATTTGTAATAGAGGAATACATTGCAGTTGTAGAATCATAAAAAATTCACAAGGTGATGCACACTTGTAAGGCTCATTTCAGTGTACCTCATTTATATGAACCTTTTTTTTAGCTCAAAATTGATATATATGGGCTTCGTACGCTCGTATGGCTATATTTTATACCATACTTGTTGTATCAAGTCTGAAAATTTAGTAACCAATTTATAAATTTGGCTATAAATTTTAGTATTATGCTATAGATGCACTTAGAACCGGAATTCAAAGATGGAAACTAACTAGCTAAAATGCAATAAGAATTTGGTTTAAATTTAGAGAACACCTTTATTCATTTATTTTTGAATTCATTTTGTAGAGTTTTGCAAGGAGGCTAGTACATAAAAGCTTATTACATGAAGTGATCTGTTTGTCAAATCAAGGAACCATAAAATAAATAAAAAACATTATTTATTTAAAATTAAATAAATCAAAGTTTGTGGGTTTATGTTGAACCACAACCGTATAGAGCTTATATATATATATATATATATATTACTTATAAGGTTGTACCACAACCATTTAAGAATTAGTTAATTTTTTGAGTAAACTACCCTAATGGCAAGAATTAAGGGTTTAGTGTCATTTTGGCCTTTAAATTAAAAAACGTTTCACGTTGACCCTTAAACTATTAGCAAGTGTCAATTTAGCACTTCCCTCCAAATTTTCTGTTAAGTTGGATGGAAATGGAGAATATTTTTGTCATTTCAATTATTTTTTTTTAAAAAAATAAATTTAATTTATTTTTTTATTAAAAAATTATTAGAAAAAATAAAAAAAGAAGAGAGAAAGAGAGAAACCCAACCAACCATACATACATACATACATACATGCGTCTACATATACATACACACATCTCTCTTATACACATATATACAAACACACACACATATATAGATACATATATACCACCACCACCACACCGATTTTTTAAGAAGCTCAAAGATCAAAATTTTCATTTATTTATACATTTTTCTTTAAATGTCCATTGTCACAGTTAATTGTTAATGTAATTGAGTTGTGTATTTTTTTTTGTCACATTATTTTTGCCGTATATGGACCGACCCTTTAGCAACCAAATGAATTTTGCCGTTAAAACATTAAAAAAATATTTTTAACAACAAACATTTGTTGTTAAAATTCAATCCTTATACTAATATAAGTACCAGATTCTTTATACAAAATAACCCTAAGAGAAAGATTTGCTTAAGGGCCCTCAAAAGTTAAGATAATTACGTAAGTTTAAAAGGAATTAGTTATTTCAATTAGCTAATATGGAGATGACCGTTATCAATGTTTTCTTTTAGTTTAAATTTAGATACTTTTTAATACCACAGAACAAGATAACTAAAAACATCAGTTTAGTTTTGATCTATATAATGGGATTTTGTGAGGAGAGTGAAGCAAAAGTTAAATTAATGGATCCATGTTGTATAATTGGTCCCGGCTAACATTTAGGAGTCTGTTGAAAACCACCGGTCCTGAAAAGGCGTTTTCTTCTTCTTCTTTTTTTTTAGTTTCACTTTTAATTTTTTATTTAAGAAAAATACTAAGGCTCAATTTGATAGTAACATGAAAAATAAAAATAATTAATTTAGGTGAGAAGATGGAAAATAAGTTGAGGGATATTGTGAGACTAACTTTTGCTTTTTGCTTTTTTCCATGACAAAATTTTCTTTGGGTGATGGTGCAGAAATTTGTTTCACAAAATATTAAAGAAGGATGTATGACATATACTCACAAAAATAAATATGAGATGGAGATGATCTTACCATATGTTTCAACTTATTTTTCATCTTCTCACCTAAATTAATTATTTTTATTTTTATTTTTATTTTTTATGTTACTATTAAACGAAGCCTAATTAATTTAAAACATAACCAGTTAAAAGAAAAATATTAAAGCCAAAACAAGATTACTCTCTTTGTTTAAAATTGATTGTTTTTTTTTTTTTGGTATAAAATCAATGTAAATATTTTATATTAAAAAAATATTTATATTCTTTTTTGGTATAGAGAGGCCTGGGCAGAAAAAGTTGTTTTGTCCCATTCCCTTTTCAACAAGGGGACAGCCTCGATGTTACAACACTTTTTAATTTCTTTTTTAAAGCAATGCAATGATAGATTTTTTGCAGATTGAGATAGTTCTTTATAATTTTTTACAATTAAAAGAATTCGCGCTCTTAAAATTTTTTAAGAAAATTAAGTCACACTCAGTGAAATATAAATAATAAGCATTACTCTCTGTATAGTTAAAGCTTTGGTATTAATATTTAATGGTCACAAAAAATTTAAAATAATCATAAATTTTAATATATATATATATATTATAAGGATGCGTTTGGCGTGTCGGATAAAGAGGTATAATATGATAGGATAAAGTTCAAATATGATAAGAGTCAGAATTAATCAGATATGAATTATGTGGGATAAGACTGGGAAGGAATCATTTGGATAAGGATTAAGCGGGATCAAACAAGATAAGACTAGTCGGATAAAGATTTAATAAACTTTACATTTGATGGAATTCCGAATTATAAGAGCAACTCCAACCGTTGTATAAATATTTTTGTGTAAATCCCATGTGTCAAGATATTTTTATACAAAACTTGAAGTGTAAAAAAAAATGCTCCAATAGTATATTTTTAAACTTTTGTGTAAATTTTGAATTAACCAATAAGATAATTATGCATATTAGATATTATTTTATGCAACTTTTTTATTATTTTTTCTTGAATTTTGGTATACATAATATTATAACAACAATGGATCTTGATTTGTTGGTCTTAATGAGTAGATTTTAGATATATATTTTTTTTATTAAATTATATAATTTCTATTAAAAGTTATTATATTTTAAAATATTGTAAAATAATTGAGAAAAGAAAAAGCTGATGTGGTAGTATAAACTTGGGGTGTATTTTACACATTCGTTTTACACAAAAGCTAAATTTAAAAGACCGTTGGGGCTCAAAATTTTTACAAGGTTTGTATATTTTACACAAAGCCTAAATATACACTACTGTTTGAGATGCTCTAAGTCAAGATATTATATAATACTAACTTGCTTTTCTTTTAAAATATATGTAATTTTGATTGTTATTCACAATTTTTTTTAACTAATACGATTATTCTATTTATAAATAAGTTTCGTAAAAAAACTCTTTCGGAAGAAAAATTCTATATTACATACAACATTTACGAACTAGGCATTAATTACGGTTTCAAATTCTAGTATTACCTTTTTCTAAAAATTTAAAATTTCTTATAAATACCTTCATTTAATAAAAAAAAATAAAAACAATTCATTTGTTGAGTTATTGTGATTTTGGGTGGTTGAAAATTTTAATTAATAAATTTCATTATCTAAAAGGTGTAAAAAAAAAATTTAAAAAAATTTAATTTTTATATTCATTTTGTTATTCGGTAATCATGGAATAAAATAATACCATTTATAAGGATGGTATATATTTATTCAGTTCTAAAAAGAATAAAATAATAATTAATATTGAATACAATTCAGTCTCTTGTTACATTAAATACGAAATAAAATTAAAATGTCTTATTCAATCTGACATTAAACACATAATAAAATTTATTTATCTTATTATTTTTAACAACAAATATCACGTAAAATTAATTAATTCAATTTTATTATTAATCCGTGGAAAAAAACACACCTTAAATATATTCAACCACATAAAAATTATTTAAATATCAAAATAAATAATTAACGCACATTGAACTAAGAACTCACAGTTTTCGACGTTCACCTTTTTTTACTTTTAAGTTAATTACTAAATCATTCAAATATATGTATTAAATAATAAATAATAATGAACACACACAAATCAAACCACACCAGAGCCACCGTCCTCTCGTTCCTCTTCCTCTCCATTTCCCATATCTCTGCTTCTCCATTCTCCACCATAACAGAGCCTAGCTGCTTCCGCTCCCTCTCCATTCTCTATTTTTCCACACTGACCGTCTACCTCTCTGTTTCTCGTTCCTCTTCCTCTCCTTTTCTCACTTCACCATTCACCATCTCCACTCCTATCTCCCTCGCTGCCGTCATTCCTCTCTTCGATCTAGAAATCTTCGGATCTGTCTTCAAATGCGCAAATAGGAATACATACACGCATACATATACCTTATTGTCTACTAGGAAAACTAGGGTTCTAGGAAACGAAATTGAAGCAAATCATGACGTTGGACTATCATCATCTACCTGCTGAATTGCTGACCGAAATCCTCACCAGATTACCTGTAAAGACGCTGCTTATATGCACAAGCGTTTCCAAATCATGGTATTCTCTCGTCACTTCCCCTCTTTTTATTACTGCCCATCAACTCAACAATAGAAACAACCCGGCTTCCTTGTTGTTGTTAAGAGATGAACTTAATAAAAAGACGCAATGTTCTTTACACTACGGCATTGATACATTTGAGGAGTTTGTTGCTTTGGATTTACCCGACATTACCAAAGAAACTCGCTTTATTGGGATTGCCTGTATATGTAATGGATTGGTATGCTTGTATGATCTTGACAAATACATTGTGGCCTTATGGAACCCCTCTCTTAAAAAATCAATTATCCTTCCAAAGCCCCGTGCTGTACGCCAGTCTGGTGCCTTGTCTGGTGCCTTTTATCACATCGGATTTGGAATTGACCCTATAAGTAATGACTACAAGATTGTCAGGCTTACCAATACCTATATCTTTTTGGATGGGGTTCTAGAACTGTTAACACCGCTAGAGGTAGAGCTTTTCGAGCTTAGCACTAGCACTTGGCGAAATATTAATGTTGGTGACTATCCATATGTTATTAGTCGTGTTAATCAACCGGCCCTTTTCAGTGGTGTTGTCCACTGGGCTGGATATAACCAAAAATATAATGTTGGTGGTGGTTTTCATCCTTTTATAGTGTCATTCGACATGAGAAACGACACGCTAGGGGTTTTAATGGCGCCACCTTGTGCGCAAAATCCTCTGGACTGGTGCCCTCGTTTCACATTATTTGGAGAATCGCTTTCTTTTTTTCATCGTGATGTAGATCATTCTTATTGCCTATGGGTTATGAAGGAGTATGGCATTGGAAGCTCTTGGACGAAGCAGTTTACTATTGATCTAGGACAACGGTATATGTGGAGACCACGTTGCTGTAGTAAAAATGGTGATATCTTATTGGAGAAAAGAAAATGGGATTCTTTTGAACGGGATTTGGTTTCCTACGATCCTAAAACTAAACTAATCAAGAATCTCGAAATACATGTACCAGCAAGTTTGCATATAGATACTTACGAGTACAAGGAGAGCCTTGTCTTGCCTAAGAGCTTAGCTGACTTGTGGAGGAAGGAAAATGTAGTTGCTTGCCGGGGGACAACTGTTCTGCCTAGAGAAGATGATGAAGTTAATAAGAAGAATCGGAAAGGAAGGAGGAATTCAAGAACATGAAAGGTATGAAGATACAACATGGCACTTACCATGCAACGTCATATTGTTAAACTCAAATACTCAGTTTGCATATAGTCACGAAGTCGTGTTTATGGGTATGAAATTTGCTAAGGCTTTACCCAGTTTCCTAATTTGATTTCATGTTTTTGTTGGCTTAGTGAGCTTGTATTGAAAATTTGCAGGCATAGTGAGAAACTGAGAATGCAGTAAATTTCAGTTGAGTAGTGTAACCAAATTGGACAGTAAATTTTACTCTTCCATGATTGTATCAAACATTTAGCCTTGATGCATTAAAGTCTCTTTCTCACTTTTTATAGCTTAATACATCATATGTTACTTCCAAAATTTTGTTTCAAAAAGTAGCATATTAGAGCAAGATTCTGACCTTCGGCTTTAGTTGTTTATCGGAAACTTTTGCAGCCACATCCATCATAATCCTAATGGACAACTGAATTCATTGTTTAGACATGCTTATATTACTCATTCATTAAGTTGCTACATTCAATTATGGTCATTTTTCAGCAGATCTATCTTTGACAATGTCAAGCCAGTCATATCTAGCACTATCTACCCACTTCAAATGCTGGATAAAGGACATTTCTCACATGATTTCTGGGCATAAGCACAACAACATTCTGGATTTCACCATTCTTAAGGCTTTGGGTGTTGAAGGAAAGAATCAACACAGCCCAAAAATCACTGAAGTAAACTGGTTCCCTCCTCTTCCTGATTGGATAAAAGTTAACACAGATGGTCTAGCTCTTGGCTCTCCTGGACAAGCAGCTATGGGTGGGGTTTTTCGAAACAGTAGGGTTTTTTTCATGGGAGCTTACTGTCAGCAAGCTGGTATTAACAATGCTTATGCTGCTGAACTGCTTGCTTTTATGAAAGCAATAAATATTGCTTTTGACAAAGGTTGGAGTAATCTTTGGGTTGAAATGGACTCCCTAATTCTTGCCAAACAAGTGAAGTCCACCAAGTTCAAACCTCCTTGGAAGTTTATTACCTTGTGGTCCATTTGTTACACTCAAATGCAAAGCATGCAAATTAGAGTCTCCCATATATTCAGAGAAGGAAATCAGGCTACAGATAAACTCTCTAAAATGGGTTTGCATCACAATAAGTTATATTGGTGGGACTCCCCTCCAAGGGAAATTCAAAGCTTCATTGCTCATGACTATGTTGGCCTTCCAAATTACAGATTTAAGTGACTCTCTGGCCTTTGGCTCTACATTCTGTCATGGCTATTTCCTCTTCAACAGAGCTCCTGGTTGTGCTCTTTACAAGCTCTCTATAGACTTGCTGACTGCTGCTCCCTCTCCTAGTTTTATGCTCAATCACAGCTACCATTCTACTCTGGTTTTTGTTCCTCAGAATGCTTGGCTGCCTGCTCTGGAGGACTGTACAAGTTATCTCATCTGCTGCCGGTTCCACATTTGCTGCTTGGACTGGACTTTTATTCATTCTGTTTTTTCCTTTTGTTGGAGAGCAATAGATTTTAGGCATGGCACTAGGTATGGTGTGTGTATAAGCAATAAATATTGCTTTTGACAAAGGTTGGAGTAATCTTTGGGTTGAAATGGACTCCCTAATTCTTGCCAAACAAGTGAAGTCCACCAAGTTCAAATCTCCTTGGAAGTTTATTACCTTGTGGACCATTTGTTACACTCAAATGCAAAGCATGCAAATTAGAGTCTCCCAAATAATTGATATCACTTGAGTATCTTTCAAGTTTCTAGCTGTGAGGTTCGAGGAAAAGATTTATGCTGCTGCCACAAGTCAGGTATACGTATATCCATCTTTATAGAGTTTTTCTTAGTTTTTTGTAACATGCCAATTGCATAGTATAGTTGAACGTGTTCACTTTGATCTGAACTCTCTCAATATTTTGCCTGTCATGTAGGATTAACGAATGTTTAGGTTTTCATTTTTTCTGCTCGTCAAGAATTATTCGTGACAAATAACGTCTGAATTTCTTATTGCAGTCTGATTATCTCAAGAAAATATCTCTGAAGATGCTGACGATGAAGAATAAGTCTAATCCCATGCCCAATGCTATATAGTCCAACTCTGCGTTAATAGTAAAAATTCCCCAGATCCAGGTGTGTATTTTATATATGTATGCAATTTTTTTTTCAATTTTTTGGAATTTCCTGAATTACATTTCTGGAATACGTAGAGATAAGGGTGTGTTAATCATCACCACCAATTATTATTGCATTTTTTCTCTCCCATTTAAGCATTTGAGGGGTTAACTTTTCTTCATTCTACTTAATTAATAATCCCATGGATTGCACCAACATGAAGTATGTTGGAGTTTCAGTTATCACATTGGATATTCTTTAGTTCATATAGGATTAAATTTGGATTGAACTGATGTAGTTTTCGGATTCCTGGGAAATTGGGTCTTTAAGTTTCATCTTAGGTTAGTTAATAAGCTATTGATTACTTCGGCAGAGTTTTAGTGGTTAGATTTTTCTAAAGTGGTATATATATTGATGTGAATTCCTTAGATTGTGATAGAATCAAATATTGATTGAGATTATTTTCTGCTTTAGGCTTTGTGCCTTTTGATAGATCTCAAGAGTTACTATTCAACTATAATAAGTACAAAGTGCGATATTCATAAACGAGGGAAGCTTGGTGTGTTACATTTGAAGCGCCTGTTGCCACCACTAATTGATGAAACAAAAAATGCTTCCATTGTCCTAAATTTAAGTCCACGTTTCCTTTTTGGGATATCACAAACTGTTGGAAATCATAAATATCTAATATTATTTTGGTTATTAAGTTTTATTAGGCTTCTTTTGTACATCCCACAATTATAAGGGATCTTTTAGACTTAAAATATGGTTTGACTGGATCCTTTGTTGTCTTTTTATTTTTTGCTTCAGCCTTGTAAATCCAATTTATTTATATAAATGTAAGCTGTGGCCTCCAGTTGGGGCATGCCAAAAACCCAATTCCTTTTCCCAACTTGGTATCAGTGTACGATTCTCCCTTGGGTTTTATCAATTTCTTCCGCCTTTTCGGCTGGTGGAAGATTTATTGTTTTCTATTGCTGCTGCCGCTGCTTCCACTCCTTATCTTTTTCACCATTGATTTTCTTTCTTTCACTATGCTTTTGCCGCCTTTTTATTGCGTTTTCTTTGGATGATTATGCTCATATATATCCAATGCAGCATGCATCATATTCTGCCCCCTCTTTTTAGTCTACTGCTATTACGTTACTGCTTCAGATTTATTGGTGTTTGGGTTGTACTTGTCCCTATGCCTCTTCTTTGATTTGGCTGAGTGTTTTTCTGGCAGTCTTTGGGGTTCAGCCGTATGTTTTTTGGTGTCCCATGTTCGACCTTATTTTTGGTGGATGTTGTTTCCACCTTTGCACATGTTGCGGTGGATGTGGTTTTCCACCTTTTATTGCTCATGTTGTAGTTGATTTATAAGGTAACTTTTTTTTGACGTACGCCTGTTTAAAGCACAAAAGAAGCAATATTTATTTGAAGAACTTTGAGGGAGCAGATTTTTCATTAAAGCGTTGGCATACCACGGCAAATTGATTTCAGTTTAACATCTCCTTCAATCCGAGGGGGAGCGTTGGAAATCATAATTATCTTTTGTTATTTTGGTTATTAAGTTATATTAGGCATCTTATGTACATCCCATAATTACAAAGGTATCCATTAGATTTAGACTTAAATTACTGTTTGACTGCATCCTTTATTGTGTTTTTATTATTTTGATTCAGCCTTGTAACCCTGATTTATTTATATAAATATCCATTTGGAGCATGCCAAAAATCCGTTTACTTTTTTCAACTCAAACTGAGAGTAATTTTCTTTTGTGGAGCAATCACTGGATTGTGTTGAAATTAGTGTTTTTTTAAAAGGAAAAGTCAACTGGGTACGTTGATTATAGATGGAGTAATTTGGCATTGTAATTAAAATAATCAAAGGGGTCCCCAGAAAAAAAAAAAGAATGGTTCTTAGTTAAGTACTCAAAATCAAGTATTGAATACCTTAGACCTGGAGCTTTATTTATACTTAAACTAAAATTTCCCTAATTAGATTAGGAAAGTAGAATCCTAGACAAAAAGGCAGCTCAATATTGGCATGATATTACCTGAACTAGGAGGATACCTTAAAAAAGGAAATAGAGGACAAAAATAAAATTGAATAACAAAAAGTACACACTCTCTCTCTCTCTCTCACACACACTCGAATGCGCTCAATTGGTAATCATTTCAGCGATCAATCCCTCCTTGGGAAGTGGTTATGGAGATCCCCTTTAGAGCATGAGTCGTGTTGAAGAGCATGATATACATTGTTGGCCCACTACCTAACAACTTAAGCTTTTGGGGTAGATGGGGTTAAAAACAATGGTTGGGACTCCAATGTTGTGGTGACAGGTTCCCATCGATGCCCATGGAAAGCCTAAGTAGCAAATATGAGCTTAAAAACAATGGTTGGGACTCAAATGTGGTGGTAGAAGGTTCCACTGATGCCCATGGAAAGCCATCTCTCAAGAATACAGTTGTTTGACTTGTTTCCTTCTAAAGATTGAACTCCAAGGCTCTAGGGAATCAAGAGTGAGATTTTGGCATGACTCTTGGGTGGGTAATGCTCCCCTTATGGATTTATTGCCCTGCCTCTATGGGCTGTCTTCCATTCAAAATTACTTCATCAAGGAATTGGTTCTTTGGTATTCGGCTTCTTCCTTTTCTTGGGAGTTGGAGTTTAGAAGGGATTTGAGAAATCGTGGAATTGATGAGTTTCTTTTATTATCTAGTCTAATTGATTTATTTCCCCTATCTATGGAAAGAATGGATTGTATCATAGTAGAGTTTGGGTGGGTGATCCTCCTTGGGCTTTTTCTTGTGCATCTTTCTTTACTATCCTTCTTAATTCAGTTTGCCCCTCCGATTTTGACGTATATGAATTTATTCGGAATAGTGTTATTCCCTTAAATTCCAATTTCTAGTATGGTTGATTTATAAGAAGGTTAATACATAATGTGATTCAATCCAAAAGATCCTTCGTGTTTATATCTCCATCTCGGTGTTTGCTTTACAAAGAAGTGGATGAGTCTATAGATCACTTTTTTCTTCATTGCAAATTTGCGTCTCACATCTGGCTCGGTATATTTGGTTGGTTTGGTATTTCTGGAATGTTTCCTGCAGGTTGTTCTGAATTATTAATATAGTGGGCTGATATTGGGATTAAGCAGAGATCAATAACTTTGAAGGTGTGTTGCTATGGCAGTTATCTGGGCCAGTTGGACTGAAAGGAACGAGAGGATTTTTTAGGGAAGGTCTAAGCAAGTAGAGATTGTGTTGGAGAAGATCATCTATTATGCTTCACTCCGGGCTTCGAATTCTATAGAGTTTCAGAATCTCGGAGTCTCCTTCATTATTATTCATTGGGTTGTATTTAGTTTGTGTTGTTTATTTATTTAGTTCGTGTTGTTTAGGAGGGTTGTTTGCCATAACATTGGCTTTTTGGGTTTTTTGTCGGGTTGTGTTTTCTTTCTGTTCTTCATTAGTGGATTGCTGGCCACTTATGTACTCTTCACCTCATTGTTTTTCAATAGTATTGATTGCTGTTTCCGATAAAAAAAATGCATGCATGGACAGAATAGTGAACTTGACGGCCAAGAGATTCTTATGAGAAGCCATATTTGTTAACTTGAATTTTGATTTTAAGGGGAGATGAGGAAGGCGTCGCTTATACTTTAGAATTAGAGCAGGGAGAATGAAATGGAGGAGTGCTTCCAGAGTTTTATGTTTGTAAAATCTCTACCGTGTTGAAAACTTAGTTCTTTTCCTATATATGCATATGAAAATTTAGTTTGTATGGGGCAGATGAAGGACAATTTAAGGCCATGTTTTCACTCTACTCCTTGTTCCCTTATTAAGGTTTCATTGTACAGCTTGCTTTTTTTTGTGTTGACATACTGTCGATTCAACCATAGGGTGGTGGCTAATATGACTATAAATGAGAATAGTGTGAAAACTTTAACATTGTATGGGGAATTCCAATCACAGCCTTCCCAAGACCCAAAAGGGAACAAATAACTAAATATTTTTTTTTCTATTTTCTGACACCCTTTTCCCTGCTGTTCTCGTGCCTCTTTGAGCTGGTTTAATTGATTCTGCTGATTTTAAAGGGACCGATTTCAATATAATTTTTCCTTTTTTGTGCTATCCAGTTTCCTTTCAATTCTAAATTATTTTTAGACTTTCATTTATGAACATTCACTGCTTATCTTGTTGTCCATTTCATCTTTGCTCTCTCTCTGGACAGCCTCTCAGGGAATGCAGTCCCAAGTCAACAACCCAGGTCAATCGCTTCCTATACCGGTTCCGAACAATCAGTCTCAAGCAGGTCAACAGCTGTTATCCCAGAACAACATGCAAAATAGTGTTGCCTCGACTGTTGTGCAAGGCTCTAGGCTCTGCTAGTTTAAACTCCGCACTTCCTCCTTCTAGCAGCTTATCACAAAGAAGCTTGCCAAATGTTGGTGGCCAAAATTCCAACATGCAGAACATCCAAAACATCTCTGGGGTCCCACAGAACTCTTTAGAAAACTTGATGGGTGGTCAAGGGGTGCCTTCCAATATTTATGCCAGTTCTCGGAGGATACAGGGAAGACAACAACCGGGTGTTTCCCAGCAACAGTCTCAGAATTTGCAGTTTCTTTACCAGCAACAGCAGCAGTTACAACATCAAGTTCTGAACCAGAAGTTTCAGCAGGGAAATGACCCGCACTCGGTAATGCAATCTCACATGCAGCAGCAACAACAGCAGAACAATAACTTATTACAGCAGCCAAGTCAGTTGCAATCTTCTCAGCAATCAGTTATGCTGCAGCCTCCTGCGATGCAATCGTCTTCTGGCCTCACACACAATCCGCAGGGTTCTGTTCAACAGCAATCGGCACAATCAGTGGTTCAGCAACACCCGCAGTCGGTCCTCAGGCGACAGCATCAGCAACAACAGGCTCCCGTTATTCATCAGCAACAAACATTGATGCAACAACCACCAATATTGCCAACAGAGCAGCTAATGGGGCAACAGCAAAAACAGAACCCGCTGATTGGGCAGCAAAATAATATTTCTGACATGCAACAGCAGCAGCAACAACAACAGAGGTTGATAGGCCAGCAGAATAATCTTTCCAACTTGCAGCATCAGCAGCAGCTGCGTATGGGTCAGCAGAACAACCTTGTGAATATGCAGCAACAGTTGGGCAAAAGTAATCTTTCTGGGCTCCAGCAGCAGCAGCAATTGCTTGGAACATCGGGTAACTCTAGCATGCAGACAAATCAGCAACAACAAACTCCCAGATGCAATCACAGCCAGGACAGTTGCAACAGCAGCCAAATCCACTTCAACGAGACATGCAACAACGGATTCAAACACCAGGTACCTTGCTTCAGCCACAAAATATGATTGATCAGCAGAAGCAGCAGCATCTATTTCAACCACAAAGACCCATGCCAGAGGTGTCATCAAGTATGTGATTTAGTTATGCAATATTAAATGCTGGTTTAATTATCTGTTGCTACACGTTACTGTGCTTATGTTATTTGTAATTTTGTATGTGAATTTGATACTAGTTTTTTTTTCTCATTTCTGACCATGATAACCCACAAGTTGCGAAGACGGTTGAATTTTTTTTTTCTCAAGTTGTGATTTGTCATTTCAGGCTAATAGATTAATCTTTATTTAGTTGACATGCTTAACACGGTAGTCTTAAGTGACCTCCAATCACATTTAATATTGCGGAATGGCCATTCCTCAAGCCCCAAACATTAGGAGGCTAGCTTGTTCACCGTATTACATTCCTCACTTATATCTGAATATTACTTGCCTATTTCTTGTAACTGATTATGTCCAAGTGGTATTATTCCGGTTCTGACTAGTCTGAATTGGCTTAGGAGAGTTGCACACATCACATTATTATACCAATCATGCTGTGTTGGTTGACACTACACAATTTCATGTCAATATTCTTTGTGGTTACAATTTTGTTTTAGATTAAAAGAGCAATGTATTATTGAGTACAAGATAGAGAATAAGAGGACAATAAAACAAACAAAACTCAATTGGGTGATGCCCTCCAATCTCTGTGTAGGTCAAAATGACTTCCGTAAGAACCTAAGATTAAGACTAAATTCTTTTTTTTTTCTTTTTCTGATAGGAAAGGATTAATTCTAAATTCTATAACATGGATTTCTAATTCTTCAATAGGAAAAAGGAAAATAAAAATAAACAAAGATTAAAGAATAAAACGATAATTTAAGTTTACTGAGACTGAAGCCCCAAAACAATGTTTATGTTGAAACTGCTATGAGAGGTTTTTTAGGTAGAAAATTTTCATTCAGCTTCTTTCTGTTTATTGACTAGTTCATGGAAGTTAACTTGTTTTCTAAACTTGAAGGTTTAGAAAACAAGATTTAAGGTTAAACTCGAGATCCGGGCCTTCATAGTTGTAGCTTCATCATTCTATATTTTGTTTAATAGTTTCATTTATCATATCCAGACATTCAGCCCAAAATATATCTAAGCCGTCTAGATCTGTTTAAGTTTGTAATCTGTATTAGTTCTATTTTTCTTCAGTAAGCTTTAAAAGTGAAATTGTAAGATGTCTAAAACTGGACATATTAAGTGATTTTACTGTGTCTTTGCTTGGTACTACTGTACTTGTGTGGAGTATTATGACATAAGTACAGGAGCATGTTATTATTTTCATAATTGTAATTGAAATTCTGATATGATTTGAGAAGCTTGATATTCTTAAATGATAGGACGCGTAACATTTTATGCCATTGTCGCTGTGTTTGCCTTTTTGTTTTTGTTTACTTATATTAATTTCAAATTATGGAGGGTGCTTGTCATCGGTAAATTTTTCGGTGTTGATGAATGGGAAACCAAGGGGATTCTTTAAGGCGTCAAGGGGTCTACGACGAGAGGATCCACTCTCTCTCCTTTCCTTTTTGTGTTGGTCTCGGATGTATTAAATTTCTTGGTTGAGTGGGCAAAGGGGCGAGGTATGGTTGAAGGGTTTTCTATAGGTAGAGATGGAGTACAATTGTCTCACTAGAGTAATATTGTGACGTCATTCCTAGTTCTTTATCTTTATGTATTTATTCTTTTATTGGAGATGGAGAACAATTAAAATAGGGAAGACTTAGAAAGATAAGGTGAATAGGACACCTTAAAGGATTACTCAGAACAGAAAAGGTTATAACCAGAAAAGAAGAAACAAATTTATTGAACACAACTGAAATATAACAATCACAACAGTATACAAGATGAGCATTAAATTCCTTAAATTTATTTTTAGGAGATACTCTACAGCGAATCAAAGAACTCTTCCAGCAGCTCCTCCTTCCCACATACATGATCCTTGAAAGTCCTCCCACTACGCTTCAACCAAATTGACCATATTATTGGCGTCATAATGCATCTTGATCAAGTGCTGTCTTTCTTTTTGCATCCCGAACAGTTTAGAGCAAGGAACCTGGACCATGTTTATGACCATTTATCGTGTTAGTGTACCTTCTTGGAACAGTGAACAAAATTCAAATGTCATTGTATTTTTGTCACTTTCATGTTGTCAAGTGTCCATTCATTGCGTATTACAAAGTGAAGAAGTTATTTTAATTAATGACCATCCCCGAAGTTATTAATATAGATTTGGTCTTAGCGGCAAACACGATGTCCAGCCACTCTTATAACTAACTCCTACATTGTGAAATCCAAATCAATAATCTAACTGAATTTAGCAGGAAAAGAAAAAAAGGAATCATTTGTTTGCATTTTCAATGGCATTTGTTATTTTCTTTTTTCCGGCTTTGCTCTTGTATCAGAATCCTTTTCTAGTCCCATGACTTTGGGAATAGCATTGATTTAAACTCTATGCCATCATGTGGGCAAGATATGGGGTAAATAAGATTCACAAAAGACGAAAAGGAAAACAAATAACGAAACTTACTGCTCCCATGTTTCCCTATTATTCTATCAATTAAATTTGTGATATACTTTGTAGTGATCCTTTGACATGGCGGTTTATTTTTCGTGAAGCATGCTTCTAAGTAATTATTACCAGCCGATTTCTATGTCTTTCTGTTTGCTTGTGATGACATGGTATATATGTTTTGATCTCCGCGTTGAAGCCCCCATATATGTGATATTGTGATGACCAATGGCATGGGTGTTTGGGGACACTAACTAAGGGTGTGTTTGGTAAAAATGTTGGAAACAATTGAAAACACTACTCATTTTAATGAGAAGTTGGAAAAAGAGATGAATGATTTGGTAAAATGTTATATTACTTTTCGGGTTTTCAATGCAATAAAATTCTTTGGGTGGGGGTAAGAAAATTTTTCCGTGGAAAATAAGGAAAAGATGGAGAACATCTCACCAAATCATTCATCTCTTGTTTCCAACTTCTCATAAAAATTAGTAGTGTTCAATCATTTTCCAATTTTTTTGTCAAACGGACCCTTAGTGTTTTCAATCATTTTCCAATGACATGGTTTGTGCATGAAATGTATTTACTTTGCTAGAAAAGATATGGGCGACGCTACTTTTAATTATTTTGTAATTTAATTATTTTTGCGACGTAATATGCTGTTCCTTCGTTAAGAATTGCTCATCCTTGAGTCTGCAAATAAATACTCAAATCCTGCATTTGTGTATCCAAAAAAGTACCTCATATTTGAAAAATCAAAATCCAACATGTGCCAAAAGTTGGACAAGACATTCACCACAATACATGCAACAGGTGGCGGGAACAACATCCACAAAAAATAATGCCACCAGATAACAGTAGGTAGCACCATAAAAAATAAAAGAGGCATCTGGACAATTGCACTACAAATCACCAATGACACTGAAGCCAATAATAATTGTAGCCAAAAGAAAGGTTTTTTTTTATGGAGATGCAGTAGATTTGGTAGTGGAAATGCAGAATTGCCCAAAGTTTTGGCAGAGTTAACTGAAAAGTCAATTGCAGTAGGCCAGAAGTTCAGTGAGAATAGAAGGTAATGGCTAAATACACCAGATAACCCAAAAGATGGAAAATTGATTGAACAATAATGCTATAAGAAAAATTCTTTGCCCTTGCGCAGGCAAGAGGCTGCCCACTGGAAATGGCAGAACAAACATAAAAAACCCTAGATTCCCTTTGATAGCAAGAAGAAATTTGTTATGGGTTGGCACTCAAATTGAGAGCTAAAGGCCATATTTTTTTAAATATAAAAATGAGCTACCTAATGATGAAATTCCCAATGTGGTATATAATACAATTGCAAAACATTATTGGTTTGCCTTTTGGCTTACTGAAACATTTATAATCAATGACATGCAAGTCAGTATATGCTTCAATATTCGCTTATAGGCTACGGAACTTGAAACCATAATGAATTTTTTTTCTCTTGCAGATAAAGTCCATGAAGGAGATGTACTTCGTAGAACTATCGTAAATGTACCAGAAAATTTCTGGTAAATTGCAGCAGGTAAGCTAGCTTCAATGTTTATGATTCCTTCGAACATATTTGCTTTACTGCTTAGTTTGGATTTGGTATGTTACTCATGAGATCGTTTGACAAAATAATTTTTGTAGTACATACTTATATACGCTTCCAATTCTTTCTCACATTGCAATATGATTCTTACAATTTTCCAGCATGATTCTCTACCTCAACAACCAAAGAATGAGCTACTTGACAAAGATCAAAATGTTCAAAACAATGTTGGAGCGCTTCATATCTTTCTTACAGCTGTCAAAAAGCCAAATAGTACCTGCTTTCAAGGATAAGTTGGCTCCGTACTAGAAGCAAATAATTGAAGTCCTTAATTCAAATAGGCCTCGGAAACCTGTTTCCTCGATACCAACACAGGGACTTCCCCCACCTCATATGCATTTGATGCAGCAATCTCCTTAGCAGCCACAATCTCAAGTGACTCAAATGCAGCCGCCCCATGAAAATGAATATGCAGCAGCAGAGTTTGACCAACTTGCAGCACAATTCATTGTCACCTTTATCCGGGGTTTCAAGTTCACAGAAGAACATGAATTCACTACAATCCGGTCCTAATTCAGATCCGGGACAGAATAATAATGCTATGAACTCGTTACAGCAGGTTGGTGGAAGTCAAGATTTATCATTTACGCCAATTATTTGCTTTACTGAATTTATTTCAGTTATGGTATTGTTTTATTATCTTTGGTCAAAGCACACCAAAGGATAGGGAATTTTATTAATCGAGTCTTTCCTTTTCTTTCCTTTCCTATATTGTTACCTTAGGGTTTACTTTGTATCCTATTTATACCCATTTTGCGAGTCTTTGTAGTAACACAGTTATAACAACTACCAATGTCACTCAGGTTGCTAGTGGATCTTTACAACAGAATCCGGTGGGTGGCCCCCACCAGGTTAACATGAACTACTTATCATCACAAAGTGGGATGAACACGCTACAACCTAATAACCTTAATCCCCTACAGTCAAATCTTCAACACCAGCATCTTAAACAGCAGGAACAAATGATGCAGTCACAGCAATTAAAACAACAATTTGTGGGTTTTTATTTATTTATTTATTTATTTATGTTGTATTTGTCTTGTGTTTAGCGCGTAATTTTAGTTGTCACATGTTCTTTGTTTGAGTCTTCATGTATTTCGGATTCATCCAGTGGATTTAAATGTTTTCTCGTTGGATGCATGAGACGGATATGTTTATGTTAATTTTTTATTTTATGTAATAGTTTTTCTTAATATGCTACTTATCGAGAGTACCTTTTTTATGATTTATTTTTGTTTATTTTTGAGAAATATGTAATGCTTCTTTTTTTCTAAATAAAACAAAATTATGTACTATGTGCTTTTACCTATTGAACACTTTGAGGAAGATAAAATAAAAAATGTGAAAATAATTAAAAAAAGGGACAAAATTAATAACAATGAAACAAATCCATTAAACTAAAAAAGGAAGAGAAAACAATAAAAAAAAGACTTTTATTTTCTTTTTTTGTAAAAAGATGAAGACTCTTAAAAAGGAAAGAAATTTAAAAATAAATAAATAAACAGTAGTGGCTGAAAATGATTAATAATAAAGGATATATCATTAATAATGAATAAGGAAAGAAGATAAAGACAACATAATAAAGGAAATAAATTTATTAAAGAAAGAAAGAGAAAAACCTTAAATTTTCAAATAAGATAATAAGGAAAAAAGTGTAGGTGTGGGTCTATTTTTTTTTTTTTTACAAGTGTGTTAGAAGAAATTTTTTTAAAATAATAAAAACGGCAATACAGATGTCAAGTTTAATCATAAAAACACCATTAAAATTGACTTTTTTGAAAAAGCCATTAAAACTTACATTTTCAAAAAAACTATTTTTTAAAAAAACTAAGTAAATGAACCATTTGCACCCCGAATTTTGTATCAAGTTTCAAGTTACATCCCAAATTTTAATTTGTTCCATATAACACTCAAAACTTCAAAAAATAATTTTAAATGCCCACTTTGTTAACATTCCATCTATTTTATAACAGAAATTGTAAAATGAGGGGCATAAAGGTAAATTTAATTCCTCTCTTCTTCGTTCTTTCTTCTTCCTTTTTCTTTCTTCTTCGTTCTTCGGCTTCAGCCTTGTCGCCACCTTGGCATTGCCATTCACCACCGTCGAGGATGGCACGGATCTACGTGATTCTCATTTAAGTAACGGCTTGGCGAGATGAAATACTGTTGTTTTTCTCTCCGTCCATTCATTGGTGATACATCACAACTTAACGCATTGAGTTTCGCAACTTTCGAACTGTTGTGTGTATAAACGTTTTTCATGGACTTTTTCTACAATTGTACAAAAAAATTAAGTTAGTATAATAAATTAATCAGCATGTGTAACCAAAAGAAAAATTAAGTTTCTGCATTGATTGACAAACTGAATTTAATATAATTCATAAGAAGCTGTAACCAACCGAATCTCCTTTGTAATTTCTTCGTTTTGCATTCTACTTTTGAGTTTCGATTTCACAAATTGATTGATTTTGAATTAGAGAGAGAATGAGAGGAGAAAATATAAGAATTTAGATGATTCTCTCTATACGTGGGATATATATAGGGCAAATTTCCCATGCGGATTACTGTTCACGGACCATCCTAATGGATTAACTCATTTGGCATGCTTCCCGATGAATTTTTTTGATGAAATTTGGTGGAGATACTCTTCATCGTGTGTAGAGCATCTCCACCAAATTTCATCAAAAAAATTCAACCGGGAAATAGATTAACTATATGATTGAAAAATATTGGTGCAGAAATAGATGTATAAAATACAATATTTTTCAATCATGTAATTAACCCACTTCCCAGTTGAATTTTTCGATGAAATTTGATGGAGATATTCTACACAAAATGTAGAACATCCCTACCAAATTTCATTAAAAAATTTCATCGGGAAGCGCACCAAATGGGTCAATCCATACAGATGGTCCGTAAATAGTAATCCGTACTAAAAATGCTCCCATATATATATATATATATATATTGTCTCTCTATACACACATATCTTCTTCTAATACAAAATCGAAATTACGCTTATCTGAAACTGTGCGATCCACAAAATGCTGATGCTTGATAGATTAACTCTTCAATCACGTATGAAATAGTTCGATCAAATTAAATTTAAACAATTAAACAAGCAATAAAGTGCATAATTGAAAATGTGCTTGTGGATCGAGCTCAAGGATTAAACGCAGCACAAATGAATGAATAACAGTAATTACAAGCATGCAAACAGCATCAAATCCGAAATTTTCAGTTTTCCTGAAGAACAGAGACACGATTGAAAGAAGAACAAACAGTGAAGTTTGAAATGCTATATTTGATATGTGTGGTGGTACTTCAAACTTCAAAATGGAGAAGAGAAGCGAATGAACTTTGAAATGCTACGATACAATACGACTGGTCATACGTCGGCGGTGCTGGTCCGGTGGCCAACGGCAATGCTGCGGTGGCGAAGAAGAAGAAGAAGAAGAAGAAGAGGATTTTTCTGAAGAAGATTTATCTGATTTATCTGAAGAAGAAGAAGAAGAAGAAGAAGAAGAAGCGAACCACCCACAAACATTACTTTCGTTAGCTTTTTCCTTTTGGAGGCTGATGAACCACCCACAACCATCCTGCTAACCAAAGTAAGTTAGAGATCTAGCTCTAGTGCATCATTTTTTTTGGATGAAATTGAAGTATATCAATCACTTAGCTTTAACCTAATTCACAGAAGTTGTGGAGATTTATTACGGGAAAGATACAAAATGAGATGGGTTTGAACCTTGAACTCCTAACTAAAAGACGAAATGACATACTTTAAAGAGTAAAATGAAAAACTAAGACCATGACTGTTGCTTACTCAATTTTCTGATCATCTACGATCTTGTTTTGCCTTTGGTTTATGTCGTTGGCAAGTGATACATTCTTCTCTTTTCTGTCCTTTTCACCACCTCTAGCTCTATCCTCCATGTAATCCAATGAGACAAGGTCACCTCTAATAATACATCACCAATAGCACCAGCAGTAATAAATATAAAAATACTTGTCCAATTTGTCTTTTAACTATATTTATTATATACTAAAATACTACTACTGCAACGAAGGCAAAAGAACTCTGACCCCTTTGGATTTCCATCATGTTGACCACTTCTTTTGCTGATTTTTGGTCTCTTAGGTGATTTTTCTTCTCTTTTACAACTTCTGCTTGTAGCCATTTCTTTTGCAATTTCCTTTTCTCCTTCCTTAACAATGTACTGGTCCTGTTCTTGTTGAAAAGGTTTTTTTTCCCTGATAATGTACTTGTCAAGATGGGTATCATCATCTTCCATAACCTTATCTGTTATCAAAATCATGAAATGTAAATAAGCTTAAAACTCGATAATGTGTATACAGGCTAGTTCAAAAGGCCAGAAAGGATACATTGGTTTTCTTACTTTTTTTCTTCTTCACTTTCTTTGAGTCGCTGTGACTTCTTGTATATCCATTTCCAGCATAATTCATGCACAATGAATCACATAAATAAATAAATTCAGGTAGCACAGACAATTTTATGCGTCATTGTGTCACGTACTTAATAACCGAACTTACTTTCATATATGAAACATTATAGCATAAATTTTTTAAAAAGGGCCGTTTTGGCTTTTTCCTCACTTTTAGTACAACATAAGACATACCTCCTCTTTTCATAATCAAAAGATTACCGAAAAACAATTAGACATTGCCCCTTTCTGTATGTAAACTTTTGAGCTACCCCCTCATGCAGGCGGGTTAAAACTCAAAATGATAATGAAAATAAAATGGTAAGTTTTAATTTAGTATTAAGAATAGAGGGACATGCCAAAAAAGACCTTAACAACACTAGGTAACTGATAAAAGCATTCTTACCCATTCTGTGGTTTCATATGTGATTCTAAAGCATCATCTGGCAGATCAAAACCTGCTTCTCCAGAACTGCCATCTCCCACCTCTACTTAATTTAGTTTTTTCTGAGGCGAGATTGACAAACTTTTATCTTGGCTGCATAACCAAACAAATTTGCCTGAGCATGATGAGATCAAGAGGGAGAAGAAATATGTAATAGAGGCTAAATAAAAGCACTCTTATTCGTATATAAGGAGTCAAGGAGGAAAAAGGATAAGAGGCAATAAGTGAAGAAGGATATACGTCACTTATCATGATCTCGTTAAGAGTTCACTTTCCATTTTAAAACATAATCAATGTAGCAAAATTCACGATAGAAAATAAGTTATGTTCTAAACAATGGATTGTCATAAACTTTGTGCATTCTTGAAAAATGTGAAAATCAAACATGGACTCTTAATTAGGGACCAAGGGATTTTTGCTAGGGGTAACTGTATATTGGCTTTCTGCAAAATTTCGCACACATTGAAAACTTGTACCTCGGACGCGAATCTGTTGTGACAGTTTCAAAGTTTTTATCCCTAATTGCTTGATGAGCAGCATTTCTAGCATCATCCTCCACAAGTTTGCACTCCGCGATTGTTTCTTTTCTTTTCTTTTTCTTCACTTCTCCACAATGTCTAAGCCCATTGTTGCCTTCGTCAACGTTTGAACTTGGGCTGGTCAAATGAATATATAGTTATACACACACACATATATTATCACAAAATGGTTTTCATCAAACAGATCGAAGAAGTCCTCTACCACAACTCCAATATAACTAAACTTTTTCATGCAACTTTTTGGCTAAAAAAGAACAATTGTACCTCAAAACTTTTCCATTCTCTTGTAATAATAGCTTCTCCGAACTACTACTGTTGTTCAGCTTTCCACCATCACCTAACACGAGGTCAACTTCTTTTACCACCTCAGATTCGCATTTGTGGACTACACTCCTGCTTGTTGAAAACAATCACCAAAAAAAAAAAGAGAAGAAAGTAATAAGACTTCACAATATGAACAATGATGAAACAAAACCACATTTTAGTTACCCATTATGGACGGTTCCAATGATGAGAAGAGCATATGGACAAACAGAGGGAAAGAGAGAGAGAGACCATTATGGACGGTTACACAGTGGCAACTCTCCTTAAAAAGAAGTATATATTATGCATATGGTGCCGTAATTGGGGCGGACAACAATAAAACAACTTGTACCCTTCAAAAATATAAATAAATGAGAGAAATAAATAATCTATTTTTAACTGTGACCTAGATATCTACCTGTCAGCAGCGTGAATTTTGCTCACCAACTACAAACATGTAAGAAACACACGATTTTCTTTCACAAGCCAAAGAAGTAAAAGTACTAATATAAATCAAATTAATATTAGATCACAATAAACAAGAGGCAGACTGAAAAAAATGATTATACTGAATAACACTAGTAATTCTATAACACAAACCTATATATACAAAGTCTTGTATCTCCACGGGGATTCGTTGCATAATTCTGTTCCGACCTGTCATCCTAATGTCCCAGTGGAGTTTTATTTCTCATGTGATGGAAATTTTGTAAAAGGTTTTATGTCAACGGCTATAGGGGGAATTCTAAAATCTGCTAGGGTTGAGATTATGGACTGTTTTGGCAAGAAAGTTTTGGCCTCATCTTCTCTCTTGTGTGAAGCTTTAGCCATCAAGGAAGTTTGTACCTTCGCTTTTGCTAAAGACCTCTTTAATGTCTCTATATGCGGTGAGAACAGATTGGTGATCCTTCTTAGCAGCTCGCAAAATGTTCCCCCATGGGAGATTGGCTCCATTATTGAATGTATTCATTTTTTTGGCTGGGTGGTGCAATATTTCTTTTTCCTTTTTGAGGCGAGAGTTTAATTTGATTGCTCATTGTATAGCCTCTTTAGCTTGGAAAAGGCGCTTTTGTTTAGTTTGTTTCCTTTCTTCTTTGTATGGTCAAAAAAAAATAAAAAACCAGAGTGGATGTAGGCCTCTGAAGGTTGAACCAACCACCTATATATATATATATAGATCTGTCCCAATCCATCACGTGTGATTGGTTATTTTACATTCTCTTTTATGATTTGGCACTTAATTAACTTCAGCGATACAGAATTACTATATCATTACATATAAATAATTACAAATCCACAAATATGCACGCCCATTCATACATGTACTTTCGTGTAATTACTGTTTCTGTAATACTTGTGATGCAAGTATTACAACTCAATTAAGAATTTTACGATATTATTTCAGGTTGGGTAGTGGGTAAGACTAAGAGCATGCTTGGACCCTGCAAAATTATAAAACGGCAAACCACATTCATAGTATAGATTCTAAACAAACTTTTAAAGTTGTTCACTACTTTGTTTTAAACATGATCAAACCTTTGAATTTTTTTACAATAAAATATCGTTTTATGTCACCAATATGCATACCTCCATCTTCAAGCTCATCGATGTATGTAATATTCCGGTCTTGAGAGTTAAAGTTACTAGGTCCCTCACAACTCGGCTTTGCTATGTCCTCTTTTCCTTCCAAACCGCTACAACAAATACAATAGTACAGGAAACACCAAATACAATAACAGAATTATTTCTAAAAAGTTCCTGGATCAAACATTGATCCCACATCAAGAAAAATTGTAGAATTCGACATAGATATATAAGTAACTATGATTTTAGGAGTTTAAGTAAACTATGTGCCCACACCGGTAGGCCTCGCCCATTTGCCTTCTTGGCCGAAAGGGATCAGCCTGCCGGGTCATTCTCGACAGAAATTATATTCATTTGCAGAAATTTGTCAATTTAGTGCCAATATTTTTACCTTTCTTTCTTCGGATAGCGCAAAATCAAAGAGAAGCAACCAAAAATTTCGATGTATGGTCATTTTCTCCATTTTTATCTCACTTACCCTTCTTGAAATCCTGCTACTTTACCTTTTTCTCTACAGATTGCACAAAATCAAAGATGGACCACCAAAAATTCAGTTTTTGGTCATTTTCTCCATTTTTATCTCGTTACCCTTCTTGAAATCCTGCTACTCAACCCCCTTTATATCATCCTTTGTGTTCAGGCTTGTTCATGTATTAAAAGATAATTTTTTTTCCTTCCTTTTCTTCAGTTTAAGTGTAAGAAAAGTATTGGTTTTTAAGTATGGTTCAGATATCTTCTTTTTCTTTCTTTTTTTTTAAAATAAAATCAATAGCCTCCTAAGAGGACTAAAGGACTGCCATAAAAATCAAAAAAGAGATACAAAAAAGGGGGGTGGGGGTGGGGGGGGGGGGGGGGGGGGGGGGGGGTTGACAGTAAAGGCCTTCCCCAGTGAACCAAAAATGAAAAGGTAATGTAAATTGGTAAATGTACTTAAGGAATTCACAGAGTACATCTGCCGATTTCCAAAAATTGCTAGAAATCCTATCAGGTAAAGCTGCACTATGTAACTTCCTAAACAAGTGGCAGATCAGAAGGCATGAAAAATAAAAGGTGTGCCATTGAGTCATCTTTTTAGTGAGATTCAAATGGCCACAACTATGCAAAGAGGAGAAAATACTATGACAGTAATAAACACTGTTTGTGTGCTGTAAAATGAAGCAAAACGGGAGCTTTAAACTGTTTCTACAGATGACTTTGGATGAATCTGTGACTGCTTAGGGTAATTCTGCAGAATTTGTGAGAGTTGTGACAGATTTTGGCAACTGAAGCTATCCACATAGCTCTCTGAAGAGGACTATAATTGAAGGAGAGACAGGTTGAGAATGTAATCATTTGATAAATCTGTAATTCCGATGAGCAGCATAATCATTGCCCATGAGATGACTGATCTGCTGAGGGAAAGAATTCCACAATTGGGAAAATTCATTCCCATTTTAGAAAGATGGTCTGACACTTGATTACCTTCTCTGAAAATATGAGTGTACTGAGTTTGCATCCTTTGAAGTTTGACTTTACAACTTAGCCAATCAGTTTTGAGGAACCAAGAAGGAATGAACCTTTTGTCCTTAACACAGTTAACCAAAGAATCCATTTCCACCCAAATTCTGGTCCATCCTTTGTTCCAAGCAATGTTTCTGGCTTGAATGAAAGCCAACAACTCTGCTTCAAAGGCAGCGTTTATGCAATTATGCCTATACTGCCACAAAAAGCACCTTAAGCAAAACCTCAACCTTGATGATTTCTGAAAATTCCTCCAATGGCAGCTCTTCCAAGAGATCCAACAGCCATACCATCCGTGTTAACTTTATGGTTCAGATATCTTTCTTGTTCTTAGCTTTTGATTATATATTGGCAAATTGTTGTTGTTTAACTCTTTTTAATTAGTCTTTGCAGCAGGTAGTAACATATAAAATGCCAAAAGTTCATGCGTTCAATTTCCATCTAAGGAAGAGCTAATGAAAGAAAATTTTACTTCTTTGATTTAGGCTTATGATAGGTTCGGTTCATGAGCTCAGGTGAACGAGATTTTGTGGGGCTAATGTTTCGAAACCTTAAGCATCTAATATATAGGTAGAAAATCGCGGATTACAAGCCTCTCTATTCTAATTTGCAAGAAAAAGGCTACTGAGGGATGGCCGTCTCATTGGAAGAAAAGGCAACTGCAGAATTTGGTCCGAGAACAGAACAGTGTACTAATGGAAGGGTGCCCATGGACTCATTCTCATATACCGCTCTCAATCTTCTCTTTTTTTTCCATCCTAATAATGTTGACAGCATTTAAAAGATGCAAATAACATCTGAAATAAAATAAAAACACCCTAAAGAACAAAGTATCAAGTCAATGATCATGCAGCATAGAGAAAATGCAATGGAAAAAAAAGGCAGTACAGGAACCGAGCGTTGCGCACACACAGAATCCCATTTCATAGAACTTCAATTAATAGACACTTTTCAAAAGTG
Source organism: Lonicera japonica (assembly GCA_021464415.1). Lineage (NCBI taxonomy): Eukaryota > Viridiplantae > Streptophyta > Magnoliopsida > Dipsacales > Caprifoliaceae > Lonicera > Lonicera japonica. The sequence continues at coordinate 709,689 of CM038471.1, read as the reverse complement.
CTTCTGCAATAGCACTCCCTAAAGAAACATCCAACAAAAACAGTGTTTTAATTACTTAAACTAGATATAAACAAAATAAACCACTGCATTAATTTTTTTACTGACCTTCCTAATTCTACCCTTCATCAAATCGCCGCCTATCTCTGCATTGACTTGAGCTCTTCCACAACGGAAGTCACAAGCCCCGCTTTCTCGGAGTAGAGTTCAAGTTCTTTTATCATCAAAGCTTTTATTTTCTTCGTAAAATAGGCCCTCTTTCCTTCATCAAAACCCCCCAAATCAATATGGGAAATTCCACCACCACCACCTATAGCCATGATCTTACGCAAGTAATCATTTACAAAAGTCATAAACTTTGAATTTACTTCGACTTCCACTTCCTGTTTTATAATGCCACTTCCTTTGTTATTTGTCAATTGATCTTGATCCCCCCAAATCTTTTGGCATAATTCAAATACTTCAAGGTCATGGGGTGTGTTCTTCTTCTTGCCTCCCTTGATAGCATTTGTGTACTTATTCTTCACCCTCCGAATCTTTTCGGACATTTGCCTGTGGGATACCGGGAAAGAAATCGATGGCTTAATCAAATCCGTAAATTCTCTGTGTTGCGGTAACCTTTTGTGCTTAGAATTAAAATCCACGTATCCCTTCATTATCACGAGTTCATCTTCATCTGTAAACTTCTGTTCGAACTTCGACCTCGGCAAATCTCCAGTGACATCTGCTTTCATCTTCTTCCTTCCTTGGTCAGCACTCGAAATGTCGTCCTCCTTTTCCTCCTCTAGTGGCCTTTTTGATGGCGACCGAGTCTTGGCAATTTCATCTGTGTCGGGGTTGAAGACGAAGATGGCATTTGGTTCCTCTTCTTCGGGCTCGGACACTTTTTCATCCTCGGTTGAGGCTGCAACGAGGACCATAACATCGTTTTTCTTCTTCATCCTTATTTCGTGGTTTGATCTCCTTCTAGACTCTTCATCTTCCTCAGATTCTTCATCATTATCACTTTCTTCTTCTGATTTTTGTTTCTCTTGAACCTTCTGATTTGCAATACGAGACTCTTCCTCTTCTTCTTCTTCTTCTTCATCTTCTTCACTTCCATCTTCTTCTTCGACTCTGTTTTCTTCTTCAGATTCATTTTCATCTTCTGATGATGATGAAGACGATGATGATGAATCAATCTTCAAATCGTTGTTGTTGCCAACATCTTCTTTTTGTTTGTTCTTGATCGTGATCACAGAGGAGGGCAGTGGGTCGGAGCCGCTTTTGGATTCGACTCCTTTTTCTGCTTCAGATAAATCTTCTTCTGACGATGACGAGGAAGACGACGAGGAAGAATCAACAACCTCGTTGTTGTTTGTGGTGTTGTTTTCTTCTTTTTGTTGAGAATCAGAACTGTGTACAGCCATTGTTTGTATTTGTATTATAATAATAAAAATTAAAGGAAGGAAAATGGTTATATTTCTGAGAGAGGAAAAGCAAGAGATAAATTAGAATAATAATTAATTATTAAAGAATAAATATATAGAAATTATCCCTATATAATTTGTTTAATTGGGCGGGAGTTTTTTCTTTTGGGCGGGAAACATTTTCATTTATTTCTCATAGATTAGTATATATAATTTGGCTATTTTTAGTGTAAAATAAAAATTAACATTTACTAGACATAATATAAAAGGTGATATTATATATATTTTTAATTTGTAGCAAAGATACGGCAAAATGATATGGTATTATAGCTACATAATTAGTGTTGGTCGGCCAATTTCATGAAATACAAGTCGGTGGTAAAACGACTAACTTGAAAGTTTATATTTGGTGACACAATTTATCGAGTTAGAAATAAAAATTTGACCAAACGTTATCTTTTAAGTGAAGTCGGTGAAACATTACTAGATTGATGTCCAAGTTCAACAATGAGCCACCGAATCGGCGCTTAAAAATTTTAAGAGTCCCTTAAGATGATTTTGATCATTAATAATATAAAATGTATTGTTTGGATTACACTAATATCCTGTTTACAAATTAAGGGTGTCTATAACATCACCTTAATATAATATACCTTACTTAAAATGAATATCATCTTTTATGCAAAGTGAATTGAAATTATTTTTTTTAGTTATGAACATGTAAGTATATATGTTTTTCTTATATAGCATAAAAAATCATTTTTCATAGTTATATATATATATATATGTAAATAAACAAACATATCTTGTGATTTTGTCCATGAAATTGTTTATTAAAATATTCATAACAAAATTTAGTAAACTAATTTAAATTTTTCCCAAAAAAAGAAAATTAGTAAATGTTACTTAATACACGAAGAGCATCTTCTATACAAAATGAATTGAATAAGAATAAAGGAAAATATAATATGAGCGAAAGGCCAAGGGATAAGTACATGAATATGAGGGTAATTATTAATTTTGGAAAATAAATATGAGTGGAGAGAAATGTAAAAGTGCTGTATAATTATTAATTAAAGAAATAATAAAAAAATTAAAGAAATCATTCAATTATCCTCGAAATACGCCATCATCTCTCACACATTTATCAAAATTCATTGTTCTGGCAGGTTTTTTTTTTTCTTTATTTATTTTGGAGGGAATAAATTAAACATTTCTTTTGGCAAAGATTAGCATATATATTTAGAGTATCTCTGGTGAAAAAACATGCATTTTTTACTTACAAATTCTAACACTTATTTTTATTGATTGCATTAAATGAGTTGTATACTTGTTCTATTTTATAAAGATATAATTCATATAATGTATGCCGATAAGAATATATAATAAGAATACTATGTAAGTATAGCATTGCTCAAAATATAATTTGTCTTGTGAGGGGGCTAGAGCGGAGCCAGAAATTATATTCAAGAGGGGCCAAATTAATATAGGTTTTTAAGAATTTTTTATCTATACTCTAATAAGGCCAAAAACAAAATATTATATTAAAGTATTTAACATCATATACGTCAAAAATCAAAATTACATATTTAGTTACAATATTCCTATTTAAAATTTCATATTTTGAAAACACTAAATTATATATTTATTATAGATAACTTTAAAAATATTTTTTCTCAATATATATTACCGAGCAATCATTCATGAGATTACCTCCCAATTAATTCCAAAGACTCGAGCAATTTGATGATTGAGAGCCGTAAATCAAAATTAAAAAATAAATGTAAAACTACACAGAGACCAAAAAACAAATAAACCAAATAACATAATAGAACCACCATAAATAAATAACAAAGACATAAAAGAAGTCTCACATATATCAATCTCTTTAAAATACAAACTTCCACCCTAAACTTTTACATCTCATTCCACATAGCCCCTTCCAAACAACTGATCGTCTGAAGCAATACGTAAAAGGTAACCCGCAATGAAACTCCTCCCTCAACTTTTACATTTTACTGCACATGACCACCCCCTCCTTAATTACAACTTGCCCCCTATGCTTATTCGCGTACCCCTTACAGCCCAAAAACGCAACATATATAATCAAAAGGCCCAAAAACTCGGGTGGGGTGGTGGCCCCCCCGGCCTCTATGTGCCTTCGCCCCTAATCAGGTGGCATTGCACTTGTGATGGTCTTGATCATTAATAATATAAAATGTGGTGTTGGACTACAATGGTATCCCGACTACAAATTAGGAGTGTATATAAGATCACCCTAATATAAATGTCTTACTTAAAACAAACATCATATCTGATGCAAAAATGAATTAGATATTTTAGTTATGAACATGCAAGTATCTATGCCTTTCTTATATAGCATAAAAAAAACCTTTTTCTTATTTAAATATATTTATAAAAAAAAGGAAAAAAATAAGAAACATATGTAGTGATTTTGTTCATGGGATTGTTTATTAAAATATTCATAAAAAATTTTAGTAAATTGACTCAAATTTTACCAAAAAAAAACAATAGTAAATTTTATATGTTGTATCCTCATGTGGATAGATAAAATGGGTTCGAAATAGATTTTCCTCATTGTATTTGAGTTAAGGACAATTTATATTCTCTCTCATTTTATATTCTCCGTCTTCCATATTAGATAAATAACTTCTTTCACAATTTATTTTAGTCATAATGACAATTTTTAATATTTGTTCACTTAAAAGAAATAACTATTTTTTGAATGGTCGATTATACTTACTACAATTAATTTTTTTATTTATTTATTTATTATTATCGGTGGTAATTACTAAACACCGCCAGCCACCTTTGCCACCATCAATCATTGGAGCTCCAATGACCTCACTCAAAACTCTAGGAACCTTTGCCATACCTCCTACAAGGTCCATTGGGGCCCCGTTAGTGGTCACCAAAGTTTCAGTGAGAATTTGTATATAATATAAAAACAAAATTGTACTCAAAAATATATTTTTAATTACTTGCAAATTTGCACCTAATTATTTATAGATATTGTTGGATACCCCAATTCCATGAGATATTTGTGTTTGGATACCCTAATTCCATGAGATAGTAAAAGTAAATTGTACTTAAAAATATTTGTGTTTGGATAACCCAATTCCATGAGATAGAATTGGAATTGGGGCATCGTTTTCTAATTCTCTTGTTTGGACAGTACAAAATGCTTAAATTTAGAATTCAACTTGAATTCTAAAACCATATATTTGTAAAAAATAGAATTATGAGCCGCTACTTGAGTTTTCCGAAACCAAATCCGTTAGAATTCATAAAAAAAAAAAAAACACGATTTTGCCTCCCAACTAACCCTCGTCGCTCTTCCAACTCACCCTCGTCGCTCTTCCAACTCACCCTCTCCTCCTCGCTAGATCTTTTCTCCTCTACCAATCCTCCACCAATAACTAGGGTTTCACTTTTCCTTTACCAATGGCTAGGGTTTTTCTTCACCTCGCGTTCACCTCTTCTCCTAGATACAACCTCACCGGTGCTTTGTATATTCCGCCAACAATTTCAGAGCCAACTAAAGCTATCCAAGTGAGTCTACCTAGGGTTCTCTCTTAACCATGTATAAAGTTTTCTTCAAATTGGGTTTAAAGGAAAACTGAATCTATGTTTTTTAAAGAAAAATTGCACCAAATACAAGGCATTTGAATTTGTTATCATATAATTTATGACACACTTGAATTGATTTTATAATGTTATAAAGCTTTATTGTCTATACATTGTGCACTTTAGGTGTTTGATGTTTTACTTAATTGAGTTTTGCATTTGGGTATTTGGTTCTTCGTATTTTTACTTGGGATTAGTTGTTTAATATGATCCAATGCACTTGTTATTATTACCCCTATACCCCCAAATTTTGAGTCTCTCATGAATTCTGCTGTGTAATTTGCTCGCCTCTTTCCTTTAACACTTGATTTCTTCCCCCAGTCCTTCAACACCGCCTCCTTGCTTCTCTTTGGACCCTTTGTTTCTTCAACGTATTTAAATGCAAATTAACAAGAACCAAATTCAGTAATCTTAACATATATATATATATATATATTTTAAGCATTACACTACAGTTTTTTCAAGAAAATTAAATAACAGTATCAATCTAAATATAATAAAGTAATTCATTTCAAACTTCTAATTGAATGACTCGTGTTCGAGTTTAGAAGGAAGGTAAGCTAGTCTTGAACTTGTGACTTGCCCAAACAAGGATTAAAGAAAACCGTTGTGAGAATCCGCAAATGCGACCCCCGGGTTCTCGTTCCCGTCCTTGGGCGTCTGAAACGTCGGAACGAATTCCGTCGTTCCATTTGCTTATGTGAGTGTTTGAAAGTTCATATCGGGGGTCCCTATGTTATATTTTTAGATGAAAAAAGGTTCATTCAAAGTCGCCAGTACGTTTTACGAGAAAACGGACAAAACTGTTGTGTAAGAGAAAAGGCTACAGATAAGCCTTTCTTTACACGTTTGTCTACGAAACCAGGATTCTATAGGGTTCAGGAACTATATTACGGTTTGGGAAGGTGTTAAGCACCCATTCTGTCCTTTCGGTCTCTAGTGGTCTTTTATATGTTTATTCTATGTTGAAAAACTTAGATTCTTTTACTGACAGTCTACTACTTTCTAAGTGAAAACCCTAATTTCTGCGAAAAACGGGAAAGGGCATGAAAAACCTTTTGTGTTTCGAGATCCAATGTTTAGTTTCGACAGATGCAAATACAAGTGTCAAGAGTTATTCTTACTTTAGAGGGAGTTTTACCGTGTTATTTCTCAGGTAACGACGATTTTTTTCGGGTTTTGGATTTATTTGGAAAAAAGTGTTGGATCTTGTATCAGAACTAATTCAATATGGAATTGGAACTCTTGAGGGGAGTTCTACCAGACATATCACAATCTATGAAACAGATAGGATATACTGGGTTTTTAATTCCTAAGTAAGCTTTACCGGTCCGAGTTTTGAAAACAGGATTTTATCCGGATGATAATGTACTTACTCTTCTGATTTTGCAAATGGTTTTATCATGGTCTTTTGTTTTGAAAATAGTAGACTATTTGTAACTTGGCAATAAGTTTATTCAAATAAAACGTGGACAAAACAACAGAAATAAAACAAGTACACAGATATTTAATGTCAAATACTAGAAGAGACTTTCTTTACCTTCCCGACGAGAATAATAATAAGAAAGAAAATATAATACGGCAGAGAGATCTCCGGCGATAATGATCTTTTTCTTCTTCAGATATTTCCGAGAATTCGATTCCAGAGACAGGACACGTCGAGTGTCGTGAATAGATTCGATAATTCTTCAGTAATAAGACGAGAATCGAGAATGGTTGTTGAAAGACTAGAAAATCAGATATAAGCCAATAATTCTTCAATCCTAAGTTGCTGTCTTGAACCCTTGGGGGTGTTGGCCTATTTATAGTGCTCGGGAAAGATTGTCGCGCGACACTTCCCCAAAAGGGGCATATGTCCCACAACAATGTGTCCAATATTGCGCGACAAACGGCTGAAGTGATGTCTCTGACAGACTGCTTTGTCAGAGAGTAGATGGTCGGGGTTAGAGGGGTTTGTCGTGCGACAAAGGGGTGATTGTCGCGCGAAATATCAGTGATTGTCGCGCGACATACTGATATGTCGTGCGACAATCCCTCTTAAAAATAGGTTTGTTGGCCAACAAACTCTTTCGGGGTAGTTTCGGGTGCTCATGTGGGTCCCGGACTCCAAAAATAGTAGTTCTCGAAGGTCGTTAGGGTTCTTGCGGGGGTCACAGATCAGGGTGTCTACAGACCCTCTCGACTCAAGCTACTTGCTTGCAAGGAATTGAGGCGACTGGAAGAGACCATGATCCATGGCTTCCGCAAGAACTCTAAGGAAGTGTGCGTATGCAAAAGGTGTTCATGAGTGCCTCCGGAGAGGGCTTTGTGTTTTGGTTTTGCCTCCGGAGAGGGCTTTTGTTACCTCATTACCTCTTTCGAGGACTTTCATTTGCTCCACTTGCCTCAGATGGGAGGACTACCTTTTGTCCCACTTTGCGCCTCAGGTGGGAGGACTACCATTACTACACTGTGCCTCTCTGGGAGGGCTTTCGATTTTCTCGCCTCAGGTGGGAGGACTACCATTGCTACACCGTGCCTCTCTGGGAGGGCTTTTGATCTTCTCGCCTAAGGTGGGAGGACTACCATTGCTACACCGTGCCTCTCTGGGAGGGCTTTTGATTTTCTCGCCTCAGGTGGGAGGACTACCATTACTACACTGTGCCTCTCTGGGAGGGCTTCGCCTCAAGTGGGAGGACTACCATTGCTACACCGTGCCTCTCTGGGAGGGCTTTACCTCAGGTGGGAGGACTACCATTGCTACACTGTGCCTCTCTGGGAGGGCTTTTGATCTTCTCGCCTCAGGTGGGAGGACTACCATTGCTACACTGTGCCTCCCTGGGAGGGCTTCGCTCTGTAAAAAGGAAAGAAAATTGCCTCTGGGAGGGCTTTTGTGAGTATTTTTGCCTCTGGTGAAAGCTTGTGCTTGTGATTTGCCTCTGGCGAGGGCTTGTGTTGTACTCTAGTGAATATGTTCGTTGTGTCTCTTAGACTGCTAGAGTGAGAAAGAGAAATTTAACGAGGGTAAAAAGAGCTTCTCGGGGTCTTATCTTTATCTGGATGTCCGTTTTCATGTATCTTTCTGAACTTTACTCTCATGTTTTTCTCGAGTGAGGATATTTCTCTTAGAAGGTAGTTTTCGGATTTCTTTTGCTCTTCGCAGAGTGATGGTCCGAGGTTTTCCAAACCATCCCTTCTGTATCGTGCTGAAAAAGAAAATTTGTTTAAAAGTTCAATCTCTGATCTCGGTTTTCTCCTTAGTTTTCTCTTTTGGTGGGCCCACATCGTTTTCTATTTTTCGATGCCCTTATTTCTCCCTCTTTTGGGAAAGACTTTTTCTGGCCTTCTCTGTTTTTGATCAGGAGTCTTTTATCCCTTTGTTGTGATCAGGAGCCTTACTCACCCAAAACGAAGCCCTGAGCCGGTTTTGGCCTAGCTGTCACTTTTAGTGTGGCTCTCCCTGTCACTCTGCATTTCTGTTTCTCTCGCTTGCCCTGAGCGCTCATGCGGGTTCTTTCTCTTTTCTGGTCTTTCAATTTTTTCTTATTCCCATCTTATTTTGATATTTTTCTTTTGGTCTCGGTCCTTCTTGGGAGATCAAAGACTACTTTAACCATTTGTATTTATTCTCGCATTTTTCGGAGAAATGATTTGGAAGTCTTTTCCTCGACTTTTCATCCTGGGTGTGCGATTTTTAGTAAGTTTTTCGAAAACTGTCTCTCTGAAGTACCCCTGTAAGAGATAAAATGAGACAAAGGTCAAAAAATCAGGGGAGGGGACCAGTATGTCGCGCGACATTTCGGTGTAGGACTCATTGTAGCGCGACAATGAGCCTGTTTGTCGCGCGACATACTTGTGTATTATATATGCCCTTTGCTGAGCTTATTCTACCTCATTATCTCTTTTCTCTTTCTCTCTCTAGCTCTCCTTCTCTATTCTCTCAAGCGCGGAAGCCCTGCCGCTTTTCTGACTTTTTCGATTTTCTCCCTACTCTCTATATACACAGATGAATCCCGCACAGCCGGATCGACTCGAGGGTGACCAAGAGGAGGTCACTTTTACTGAAGCTCATGGAGTTCTCCGTTGCAGTCCTCATCATGACGACTGGGAGGACCTTGATTGGTATGGCGAGGACGGGGTGGACCGCGGTCGAGCGGTGGTCTACCGAGACGTTACCCGGGCTGCTCCAGTTCCGGATGTTCCGTGGCTCTTGATGGAGCCTATTTCTCACGAGATCCGTCGACGGTCTTTGGTATGTCTTCTTTTCGTGTTTTTATCTGTTCTATTATTTCTGTCGTTTCCTGCATGTATTTTGAACAATGTTAGTATGCATGTCTGCCTAGAAATAACGTCCGATTTGATGAACACATACTTTTACATGTGGTACCTTTTAGATTTTTAGAAAACTACATAATGTACCCTCATAACTCCATAACTCTTATAATTACACCAAAGTACCCTCAGGTTTGGAAAATTACATAATTTGCCCTTATAACCCTATAACTCTCATAATTAGACCAAAGTACCCTCAGGTTTGGAAAATTACATAATTTACCCTTATAACCCTATAACTCTCATAATTACACCAAAGTACCCTCAAGTTTTGGAAAATTACATAATTTACCCTTATAACCCTATAACTCCCATAATTACACCAAAGTACCCTCAGATTTTGGAAAATTACATAATTTACCCTTATAACCTTATAACTCTCATAATTACACCAAAGTACCCTCAGGTTTGAAAAATTACATAATTTACCCTTATAACCATATAACTCCCATAATTACACCAAAGTACCCTCAGGTTTTGGATAATTACATAATTTACCCTTATAACCCTATATCTCTCATAATTACACCAAAGTACCCTCAGGTTTTGGAAAATTACATAATTTACCCTTATAACCCTATATCTATCATAATTACACCAAAGTACTCTCAGGTTTGGAAAATTACATAATTTACCCTTATAACCCTATATCTCTCATAATTATACCAAAGTACCCTCAGGTTTGGAAAATTACATAATTTACCCCTATAACCCTATATCTCTCATAATTACACCAAAGTACCCTCAGGTTCCTCATATTTTTGCTTTGTCTGCAGTGGGTCGGCCGAGGTTGGGGTTCTCCCAACACTATTTCCTTAGAGTGGCGACAGGCACCGACCCCTGTCCAGGAGTTGCTCCTTGCGACTCCATTTGGTTTTTTCTTCGACGCCCTCCCGGAGCAGGTATCTAGGGCGGTTGTGTTGGTGTCGGCTCTGGCCTGTCATTGGTGGGACACCACTCATACCTTCCATTGGAGCTGGGGGGAGATGACGATGACCCCCCTCGATTTATTTACTTTAACCGGGATTCCTTTAGGGGGGGTCCCTATACAGATCGATGTCCCCTTGCGTCTGACGGCAGAGGGTATTGTTGGCGCACTAGGGTGGTTTCCTGAGCGACGGAGTTCGGGCGACACGATCCTTCGGGCTGTCTTAGTCACACGCCTGGCGACAGAGAGAGCCAGATTAGTTGCTTCAGGGGCGCCGATGTCCTGCCAGGAGGCGCGTCAGTATGCCCGCATCCTTCTCTTACTGACGCTCCATGATTTGTTCGAGGCCCGTGGGGGGGACCCGGCCCATCTCTGGTGGCTGCCCTATCTCCGGAATTTCAGTATTATGTTTGACTATGACTGGGGTGGTTTTATTCTTGCCGTCCTATACGATGCTATGGACCAGGTTTCTCGCCATCTAGCCCTGAACCTCAAAGGCTTTTCTTTATTGTGGGAGGTATACACTTTTGTTCTTTTATCTTTGCTTCAGTCCCTTATTTTTTATTATATGTTGTTACTGATATTCTTTATGTCTCCTCCTCAGAGTTGGTTCGTGGCTTATACCCGTCTGGGTCGCGCTCAGGTGGATCTCCTCGTTGAGAACGAGGATCAGTTTCCCTTTCTCCGCCGATTTATCGCGGGGAACTACAGGGCTCCTTATGTATACCGGACTCGAGAGACCGGAACTGCTGTCGTCCATGACCTGTTGGAGGAGCAGGTAAATATCTTAGCATTTCTTTCTTTTTAAAATAGATAAATGGTAAATAAAATATAAATAACTGAAGAAAAAATTTGTTTCTTGTTCAGATTGAGTGGGCCCCCTGGGGTGATCTGGGTCTCCACTTCGGATATGGCCGTGCTCTAACTGCCTCGAGGACCAGGCGGCTTATCAGGGATGAGTACGGCATCCACTTCTACTTGGGCGAGAGAGTTATTCGCCAGCATACACCGGCCTAGTGGCCTAGAGTTCCTTTATTCCCTCCAGTTCTGATGAGGCGGACGGGCGAGATCGACCTGGTGATGGTGCAGGCGTTGGTTGACGGGCTTGGTTTTCAGACTTTCACCGAGGAGGGAGATTATGCTGTCTTCGCCGCCCGTTACTTGATTAGGGAGCCGAAGGGGACTCGAGGACTGGTCTTTTATGAGAGGTACCGAGCGTTAGAAGGTGATCCCAACTATATACGAGGACAAGCTCATTTGTCCCGGACAGTTCTCGGTCAGCTACCACTTGTCCCCGATCAGAGGGACAATATTTTGGACTCTGACGATGACGACCCTGAGGGAGAGAGGGATGTCCCTGCTGGTGCTGAGGGAGGCGATGATAGGCCTGAGGGAGGTGATGATAGACCCAAGGGCAATGAGAGAGGTGGGACAGCGGCTGTTCCAGAGCAGCCTCCTCAGTCTATGCCTAGAGAAGAGTAGCCTGCTGAGGTTTTGAGTTCCCCACTGGTCCGTCAGCATCTCCGGGGGCTATTTTTGAGGCTGCTGAGGGAGGTGCAGCAGATTTTTCAGAGCGATCCTGGGAGCCTGCGGACTTTGGGGTCGACTACGAGCAGTTTGGGCGGACCCTTCTTGCTGCTGCGACTACTCCTTCTGGTGGGGTCCTGCCTTTGAGAGCGATGGCTATAGTGGATCCTCCAGGTGTTCATACTTACGCCACATTGACCCCTCTTTCGTCGACTGTTATGGGCCCTCCGGCCCGATCTCCGGGTCTCAACGGCTCATCTTCTCGGCCTCCCCTGTTCCTGATTCGCGAGGAGGATGGGTCCACTTCTGCTGATGTTCTGGCGGGCTCGTCCATTCCTTCGGTAGATCTTCCTCCACTTCCCAGAGACATCTCTTATGTCGGTGCCGGTTTACGTCGATACAATGTTCCTGAGTATCCTCTTCCTGAGGATGCTTTTGACTTCTTGGGTGGTCGCTCTGGCGATGAGGTACCTTCTTCCACTTTTCTCAATACTTTTATATCTATATTTATTTCGATTGTACTGATTCTCTTATCTTATATTTTTCACAGCGGGTGAGTGTGCGGGTGGCGAATCTGAGGGCTTGGCACGCCCATCACCTCTACAACCGGAACCTTCTCCAGTACGTCAGTCGAGACCCTCCAGCATGCATGCGTGATTATCAAAGGGCGATTGACGTTTCTTTATGACCGGGCGACCCTTTGACTTCTTCTCATGCCCGGACGGAGTCTCGGAGGAGTAGTAGTCGGACTTCTAGGCGCTCTCGATCCTCGATCATCCGTCCTACAGCTCTTGTCCAGTCGACGGGGCCTTCTCAGGCAGTAGTCCCTCCTACTCAGGGCGTCCCAGTGGTTGACCTTACTCCCGAGGAGGGCTCGGGTGATAGTGGCAGCGTGTCAAAGAGCGCTAGGATAGATTAGTTTTCTTTTCCTGCATTTAATTAGTTCATACAGATATGTAGTTTTTATTTTTTAGATATTTAGACAGAGATTTAGTTTCTTGAAAACTGTTCTTTTATCAGTTTTTATAAAAATCTTTATTTGTGCCTGATGATGCGCTTTTTCCTTATCTGTGATGAAAAGATAATAATTACATGAATCGATAATTTAGGAGTCATACATTTTGTGATGTAGCAGTACTTAGGGTTCCTGCAAAAGAACAGAGTGAGCACAAAATGCATCCAGAAGCGATTCTTTTGGCAAGAATGACTCTTATGTGTAAGAAAAACAAAATTAGGGTGACACCAAAGGGGATTGTCGCGCGACAATCCCTCCTGGACATGGGTTTGTCGCGCGACAAACAGGCACATGACCCTCTTTTTTGCTATAAATACACCCATCTTCCTTTCTTCATCCCCACACCTTTTCCAAAATGTCTTCTTATCGCACAAATTCTGATTTTTCTTATGTTGAAACCCGGGATGCTCTGATATCTTCTGAGAATGGTTTGAACTTTGGTGCTTTTAGCCCTTTAGCGGGCTGGTGCCATCGTCCTGTAGATTTTTCTTTTCTGTTAGGTGCTTTGTATTTCTGGAGTCCTTCGGATCATCTTTTCCGCTTTGGAATAGATGAGCTCTGTCCGACTTATGAAGAGTTTTCCTGGCTGTTGCGTTCTAATGTCCGTCTCCCGATGGCAATTCCTATAGAATAAATCAGTCCTCGAGATATGCTGATTGCCTTGTTAGCCATTCCCCAAGCGGCCTGTGATGGTTTTATTATCGACGGGCTTCTTGATCTCCATAAAATGGTGAGGTTCTTTCATCGTTACGAAGAGAGAGCTTCTTATAGTGTGGGGCGTACTGTGGCGGCCTTGATCTGTCTTGTTTCCGATATGTTACTGGTGACGAGCTCCTCCCGTGTTGATTCGACTATTCTGAGTTTGATTTACCAGGTTAGAAATAGTGCCGATCGTTCTTGCAGAGACCTTGAATGGCCTAGATGATCTTCAAAGAGGAGCCTCACCCTTTTTTAAGGGAAGCCCTCGTTTGCTATACATGTGGCTGTTGGAGCATTTTCGATCGGTGGGTTTCAACAGGGTGCGGCTTGACAACCCGACGCACTTTTTTCGTCGTCCCCTCTTTGGTGCTTTGACCATGTCTTCCTCTGATTGGACGGTGTGATTTTCAGAGAACTTTTGGGCTATCCGGTGGAACATTCCTTGGTGGAAGCTGAGGGCGATGGTGCTTAGTACAGGTGGTCAGAACTATGTTCGGCTCTGCGGGCTCTGGTTTACCTCCTTTTATCTCCCAGGACGTCTTCTTCGGTAGTTCAACGTTCCTCAGGACATTCCCCTTGGTCTGAACAACTTCTCCTCTGAGTCTAAATTTGTGACCCCGCATGTTTCTTTATCGGTAGAGAGGATGTGGCGTGCTCGACTGACTCGTCAGTTCAACTATGCCCGTTTCGGTATTACCAGACCCCTCCGGGCTGACATTATCTGTTCTCGTTGGGGGTCTTTGGAAGGGGAGCTAATTGATGATGTTTTCCAAATGGAGTGGTTCCGGTTTATGGACTCCGAACCTACAGAGGAGAGTATTGTCTTTGCGTACCAGATCCTTGATGAGGCTCGAATTGACTTGGCTACTGAGGACCCTGCTTGGCCAACCCCTAGGGATTAGGTTTTTCTGTATGTTGTATCTCCTTTATAACTTTCGGTGTTCTGAACCACCTTAATAATATACGAGGGACTTGTTTTATGGAAAATAAATTTCTTTACAAAGTTTAAACCGGGCCTGAAGTCACTTCTCAGGTTGCCTACGTTCCCCTTTTTGATTTTTCAAAAACACAAATTTGAGTTGGGGTTCAGGTTTACGTAGTTCTTATTTATACATGTTACATCTATTGGTAATACTTCTTCAGTTGATCCATGTTGATTGGTGAATGCAGTAACTGTCCGTCTAAGTCAGTGAGTATAGCGGCACCCCCTGTATCAATCTCTTTGACGATGTATGGACCTGTCCACTTTTGCCCGAACTTCCCTCTTGGGTCTCTGGCTGACTCTCGAATTTCTTTTAACACGATGTCGTTCTCATTGATACCCCGCGTCTTAACTTTCTGGTTAAATGCTCGAGCAATTATCTTCTAATACCCTTGGTGGTGGTATGCGGCTTTCAATCTCTTTTCATCTAGTAGAGCCAGCTCGTTATAACGTGCCTGGATCCACTCATGTTCATTGACTTGATTCTCTAGCATTACTCTGAGAGAGGGGACCTCTAACTCAATAGGGAGGACTGCTTCCATCCCATATGTAAGTGAGAATGGGGTGGCCCCGGTGGAGACTCTCTCGGTGGTGTGATATCCCCACAATGCATACGGCAATTTCTCGGGCCAGTCTCGATAGGTGTCGGTCATCTTGCTTAGGATATTCTTCAGATTCTTGTTGGCGACCTCAACTGCCCCATTGGTTTGTGGTCTATAAGGCGAAGATCTGTGTCGGGTAATACCGTATTCTTCTATGACTGTATTAGCCTCTCCTTCGAAGTGAGTGCCGTTGTCTGAGATGATCTCATGTGGGACCCCATACCGGCAGATGATATTTCACTTGATGAATCGGGCAACTTTCCTGGCGTCAAGGGTTTGAAAAGACTCGGCTTCTACCCATTTGGTGAAGTAGTCGATGGCCACTAGTATGAACTCATGGCTGTTGCTGGCTTTGGACGAAATCTTCCCAATGACGTCGATTCCCCAGGTTGTGAAAGGCCAGAGAGCAGTCATACTGTACAAGTCTTTTGGAGGAAGTTTCTAAGATTTAGCGTAGATTTGGCACTTGTGACAACGGCGTACGTGGTTAACGCAGTCATTCTGCAGGGTAGACCAGTAATATCCTTGCCTGATGATTTTACGAGAAAGTGTATGACCGCTCATATGAGGTCCACAGTCGCCTCCATGTATTTGATCCATCATTTTGACAGATTCTTCTTCAATGAGGCATTGGAGATGAGCTCCGTCGTAGTTCCTTTTATATAGTCTCCCGGCGCAAAGTATGAATCTTGATGCTAATCTTCTAAGTGCAACCCGTGTTCTATTGTCCACTTGCTCCGGATACTGATGGTTTTTCAATAGGTTCCAGATGTCGTAAAACCAAGTGGTTGAGTCCCCATTCTCTTCATTCTCTACCTCAAGGGCCATGCAGTGTGCTGGTCCTGATCTTTTTTGCACTGTAAGAGTTATTTCTTCCATCCCCTCCGGGATATCGATCATGGATGCCAGAGTTGCTAGTGCGTCAGCAAAACTATTTTGTGACCTGGGGACATAGTAAAATTCTGAATGCTCAAATCTTCCTGCGACATCCTCTAGTCCGGCGAGGTAAGGGACTAATTTCTCATCTCTGATCTTCCATTCCTTCAGAACTTGGTGGACCACTAGTGCTGAATCTCCGTACACTTGTATTCTCCTTATACCCCTTTGGAATGCGATCTCTAATCCGATTATACATGCTTCATACTCGGCCATGTTGTTGGTGCAGGAGAAGTCTAGATGATACGATACCGGAGAGTGGGTTTGGTCTGGAGAGACTAACAGGATGCCTATCTCGTTTCCATTTCGGTTGGCGGCCCCGTCAAAGTACAATTTCCAGTCTTCATTGATCTCAACATTCATGATAGTTTCGTCTGGGAATTCGGCTTCTTCTAGCATGTCCCCCAATATTGGATTGTGGGCCAGGTAATTAGCTATGATCTTGCCTTTGACTGCCTTCTGGGTCATGTAAGTGATGTCGAATTCGGAGAGCAAGAATAACCATTTTGCCATACGGTTTGAGAGAGCTAGTTTCTTGAAGAGGTATTTCAACGGGTCAATTCGTGATGCCAGGATGACCGGGAAAACCAGTATGTAGTGCCGTAATTTCTGCGTTACCCAGACGAGGGCGGTGCATGATTTCTCCAATGGCGTGTAGTTTATCTCAAATGGGGATAATTTCTTGCTGATGTAGTAGATGGCCTGTTCTTTCCGTGTGTCGGTCAGATGTTGGGCTAGCATGGCTCCTGCAGCTGAATCAATGACGGTTAGGTATAGAATTAATGGCAATCCGATCTGTGGTGGGGCTAACACTGGAGGTTTGGAGAAGTAGTCTTTTATTCTATCAAAAGCTTCCTGGCACTGATCGTCCCATTCTCCTGGTGAAGTCTTCCTCAGGAGTTTGAAGATAGGTTCGCAAATCTGAGTAAGCTGAGAGATGAACCTGCTGATATACTGCAAATTATCCAAAAATCTCCGAACTTCTTTCTCGGTACGAGGTTCGGGCATGTCTCGGATAGCTCGAACTTTGGCAGGGTCCACCTCGATTCCCTCTTTACTAACGACATAACCCAAGAGTTTTCCTTTGGTTACCCCGAACACGCATTTCTGCGGATTGAGTCTCATCTGGTATTGGCGGAGGCGGTCAAAAAAGGCTTGCAAGGCTGGTACATGGCCTTCTCTCTCCTTCGACTTGATTTTCATGTCATCCACATACACTTCTACCGCTTTGTGAATCATGTCGTGAAAGATAGCGGTAGCTGCCCTCTGATACGTCGCCCCGGCATTCTTCAGCCCGAATGGCATAACGGTGTAGCAGTATGTCCCCCATGGTGTGATGAATGCTGTTTTCTCTTGGTGATCCGGGTGCATCTTGATCTGATTATACCTGGCGAAACCATCTACAAATGACTTTAGGGCATGGTTGGCGGTATTATCCACTATCAAATCAATGTTGGGTAATGGAAAATCGTCTTTCGGGCAGGCTCTATTGAGATCTCGGTAATCCACACACATGCGGACCTTTCTATTTGCCTTTGGAACGGAAACAATGTTGGCTAACCATGAAGGGTACTTGATCACACGTAAGAACCCCACACTTAGTTGCTTCATCACCTCTTCTTTCACTTTCAGGGACCATTCGGGCGTAAGTTTTCTCAACTTCTGCTTGACGGGCCTAAATTCTGGCTTGGTGTGTATCTCGTGCATGACTATTTGGCTGTTCAAACCTGGCATATCTGCATAAGACCAAGCGAAGACATCCACGTACTCTTTTAGAGTTTGTGTGAATTCTTCTCTTTCTGTCTCACTTAGACTTACCCCAATACGAACTTCTTTCCTTTCTTTTTCCGTCCCGAGATTAATTACAAGAGTGTCTTCT
Organism: Lonicera japonica; assembly: GCA_021464415.1. Classification (NCBI taxonomy): domain Eukaryota; kingdom Viridiplantae; phylum Streptophyta; class Magnoliopsida; order Dipsacales; family Caprifoliaceae; genus Lonicera; species Lonicera japonica. The sequence continues at coordinate 691,756 of CM038471.1, read as the reverse complement.
TTCTCGCTCTGTATACGCTGCTCTTTCCGCTCAGGGTGTTCGTTTAGTCTTTCCAACTCCATATAAGCAATTACAGAATTAAAATCAACAGGATAACGGAAAACAGAGTTTTCTTCATTGATAATAGTGCTTACAGGTACAAGTTTAAAAAGTGAATCTAGGAGTGACTCCTCCCTAGCCTTACCCTCACTCTTATCTTTCACCCTTACAATTTTATTCTTTCCCCCATTTTCTTGGTAATCCGGATCAGCGTGTATCAAGTGTACAGGGTCATCTCTTGGTTCGTCATCCCCTAGAGCCATGATGTCGAAGAGATCTCCGATCAGTTTTTCCTCTTCATCTTCCTTGTCTTCATTTTCTTCTCTTGGACCGATTGTTAACTTGGTGGAGAAGCTGTGTATAGTGTTTTCCTTGAGGAAAAGGTCTTCTTCATAGAAGATTTCCCATCCTGGAAGGTTATCTCCATCGCTGTTTCTCCAAGGCTCATGAAAGCCGCAAAAGGGGAAGTCCTCTCATTCCTTGACAAAAAACCCATTCAGAGAGCTAAAACTTGGATACTGATGCCCCCGACCCCTTTTTTCCTGGTTGTCTTCTCCCGTGTGCTGGTACCCTAACCCTTCTTTTTCATGCCTCGTCACTGGTTCTAAGGCCTGAAGTAATCCTGGTTGTCCCATTCCCAGACTGGCTCCAGGTAAGTATTTCATCTTTCTCAGCATATTTGTGACTTTGGTGCTGAGACCGGAGATATTATCAGGGGTAGATACTGATTCTCTGGGTGGTGAGAGCTTGTACTTGAGGCTCGTAAGAAAAGCCTTCCAGCTGTATGCTCTGGCTCCCTATGCCTAAGATAGGTAATTCCAGATCTGCCAAGGTCCTTTCAGGATCTCCTTAGATGGTGATTATAGTTTCTTCGAACGGTATCTTGATCTTCTGGTGTAAGGAGGAGGGGAGTGCTCCTATGTCATGTAGCCATGCTCTTCCCAACAGAAGGTTGAAACTGGATGGAATGTCTATGACTTGAAAGTCAGCTGGAAAGTTTCTAGGACCGACCATGAGATCTAGCTTTAGAGAGCCCAGAACGGCCCTTCTGGTGTTGTCATTGGCTCTAACGGTCACAGCTGGCGGAGAAAGTTCTGAGTCTAAGATACCCAGACATTTGGCGGTCTTCAAAGGGCAGACATTTATGGTTGACCCGTTGTCGATGAGGACCTGCGGCAGGATTTTTTCTCGGGTCTGGACAATAATATGGAGGGTCAGACTGTGTTTCCTTCCCAATGGAGATAAGTCTTCATCTGAAAATGACAGACTTCTTTGGATTGTGAGGGACCCGATCATGTTGGGCAGTTGTTCTGGTGTGGAATCTGGTGATACGACGGCCTCGTCTAAGAGTTTGATGAAGGCGGTCCTGTGAGGTTTGGAGGCAACCAGGAGGCCCCAAATGGTGATGTGTGCCTGGGTTTTCTTCAACTGTTCCAGTACCCGATCTTCTCCTACTTCCTTAGGATGAGGTGATTTCTCGGCGTCCATCGGCGGTGGCTGATATACCCTTCCTAAACAGGTAATTTGTTGTATCCAAAGGGATGCTGGGTCTGACCCCTCTAAGGCTTCCGATGACTCTGATTCCGCTGACCAATTGAAAGTTCTGGGGGAGGTTTTTGTCATACGGATTGTCTCCTTGGGGAGGCCTCGGGGCTTCCATGGTTGTTTCTTCTTATCCTGGGTCCATCCTATCCCAGATTTTTCGGAATTGGTTTTGATTGTGAGCGGTTGTGGGATCCCCTGATTGGCCTTTCCTAACCCCTGCCCAGGTAGAAAGTTCATTTTAGTCATCCATTGGTCGATTATCGGATTGAGGCCTGGGGCCACTTGAGCCTTTGCTAGCAGCATAACTGGTGACTTGTAGGCTGGGTCATCCTGGATGAGTCCCACGGGATCAAAACTTTCTTCATCAGTGGTTAATGTGTTAATTCCCGCAGGTGGAACATGGTTGGGAAGGGGGTTGTTGGTAACATTGGGCCCGCCGGGTGCGGGGATGGTTCCGGCTTCAATGAGGTCCTAAATACGATGGCGAAGAGCCAAGCAGTGTTCCGTGTCATAGCCCGCTGCTTGATGGTATGCACAGTTCTCGTTCATTCTCCAGGTGCTGGGAATAGGGTTTGGTGGGGGGCGTGGGTTGAGTGGAGTGATCAGTCCGGCCTTTCGGAGTAGTTCTAGGCTTTTGACCAGGGTAATGGGAAGGGTGCAGGAGTTTCTCCTTTTCTTGGCCTCGGTGCTCGAAGAGTCTCCTTGTGCAGGCCAACTCATCGGAGGGGCTTGTTGTGACTGTTGGAATGGGTTTTGTTGATATGGGTATGAGCTTAGTTGATTCACGGCTGGAGTGGCTGTCTTTCTCCCGTTGTATAAGGCTCTCTTGGTATCAGTCTCTGCCTTCTTGGCCAATTCTTCCTCTACTTGCGACCGCATACTCAACAGGGCTCTGAAGTGTGGGAATACATGTTTTCCCATGCAACTCAGTACAGCTGGAGTGAAATTCTTCTGTATGATCTCCAACTGTTCTTCTTCATCGGGCCGCTTGGACATTTGGGAGGCCATCTCTCTCCAGCGTGTGACGAAATCGCTGAAGCTTTCTTTCTCGCCTTGCTTGGCCATTTTCAGGTGTTTACGGGTAATTTCTAAATCCTCGTTGGACCCGTATTTGGTCATGAACTCCTTGATGATATCTCCCCAAGTTTTTGTGTGGTGTCTCTCCAAATCGAAAAACCATCTTAGGGCGGCCCCCGTGAGAGTCATGTGAAAGGCTTGAGCCAACTCCGGCTCTCCACAACCGGTCACTTGCATAGATCTGATGTAGGATTGGAGATGAGTTTTCGGGGGTGTGGTTCCTGTGAATTTGGTGACGGAAGGGAGTTTGAATCCCTGAGGTATTCTCGCTTCTGGGTAGAGGGAGAAGGCATTCATATCTGTGATCTCGTCTGCTCCTTTTATCAGAGAATCCCTCTTTGCAGAACCTTCATCTGCTCTTTCAGTTTCTTCATTTCTTCACTCTCTCTTGACACTTCATCGGGCTGTTCCCGAGCTATAACCGATTCTGCATACACTGTCCGAAGTCGATTGATGTCTGGGTACTCATTAGGAGGGGCTACTGGGGCCGGTGGTGGAATAGGTCTCGCGGGGACTTGTGGCCATGGCTGGTATTGGGGATCAAGGCCTTGCTGAGGTTGTGGCCAAATGATGGGTGGCTCTTGTTGTTGGTAAGTGGGGCCTGAATCCGGGGCCTATTGATTTTGGTTGTTGGGGTCGGTCTGAATGGGACCGGGTGGGATAGGACCCGTTTGCGGTGGATTGGTTCCTTGGACTGGGGGAAGTACTTGCGATGACTACCCTTGATCTCCATTCGGTGGTAGTCGTTCAAACCCCGGTGGTGCGGCCCGTCCGGCTGACAACTCTTCCACTCGGACTCGGGTATTCTGTTGCTCGTTTGTGAGGCTTGCTAGATTCATGCTGACGGTCATCAACAATCGGTGCATCTCGGCTAAAGTTGGCTGAACTGCAGACGCCTCGGCTAGGCTCTGATCTGTCTCTTGATTCTCGCGTCCATCGGCCATTTCGGGTGTGCTTGGTCTTACTAGTCTTCCGGTATGATCTCGACCGGCCCAACCTTCCAAACTGTCGTTGTTTACGGCTGTAGACGAAATCACGTGGCGAAGATGAAAGAAGACTACAATGCGACTCGGTTTTTGCCAAAAGAACCACTAAAAATTGTCGAGAAAAGATTCGAATTTTTTAAAAAGGTGTTGTAAAGTAAGCCGTAAGGTGGTACATCCCCTACGGTTGTTTTGACAAGTGTTTTAGCCGACTTGATCTTATATGCAGCGCAGGTGTACGAACGGTTAAGGCTTCAGGCTCCCTCCTATTTGGCAAGACCTTGCGATATACCCCAGGGGCGGGTACGTGCAAGAGCCTTTTGATATACTTCCCGGGTACGTGAGTGTTCTCATCACTCGATATACCTCGGGGGCGTACTTGGCCAAGGAGAGTGGAAGTAAATGCTTTCGGTTTATGTTAGCCCAAGCAAGCCAACTCCCTATTCACTTATAATACTTCCGAGGGTTTGGGGTAAATTCACACTCGTAGAACCAATGCATGATTTGTGAAAGTGTGTGCAAAGTTCGAAAGGTTGATTTCACAGATATCATTATCTTTATTACGTATTTTTAAAAAACTCCTATTTTTAGAAAAAAGGTTTCTTCTCAATCAATTAACACAACTATGGAAAGCAGTAAAAGCAGATATTCAACAAATAAACAAAAGTCCACATATAAGAGTCTAGTTTTCTAAGGTTTCCCCAGCAGAGTCGCCACTGTGAGAATCCGCAAATGCGACCCCCGGGTTCTCGTTCCCGTCCTTGGGCGTCTGAAACGTCGGAACGGATTCTGTCGTTCTATTTCCTTATGTGAGTGTTTGATAGTTCATATCGGGGGTCCCTATGTTCTATTTCTAGATGAAAAAAGGGTTCATTCAGAGTCGCCAATACATTTTACGAGAAAACGGACAAAACTGTTGTGTAAGAGAAAAGGCTACAGATAAGCCTTTCTTTACACGTTTGTCTACGAAATCAGGATTCTATAGAGTTCGGGAACTATATTACGGTTTGGGAAGGTGTTACGCACCCATTCCGCCCTTTCGGTCTCTAGTGGTCTTTTATATGTTTATTCTATGTTAAAAAACTTGGATGCTTTTACTGACAGTCTACTACTTTCTAAGTGAAAACCCTAATTTCTGGGAAAAACGGGAAAATGCATGAAAAACCTTTTGTGTTTCGAGATCCAATGTTTAGTTTCGACAGATGCAAATACAAGTGTCAAGAGTTATTCTTACTTTAGAGGGAGTTTTACCGTGTTATTTCTCAGGTAACGACGATTTTTCTCGGGTTTTGGATTTATTTGGGAAAAAGTGTTGGATCTTGTATCAGAACTAATTCAATATGGAATTGGAACTCTTGAGGGGAGTTCTACCAGACATATCACAATCTATGAAACAGATAGGATATACCGGGTTTTTAATTCCTAAGTAAGCTTTACCGGTCCGGGTTTTGAAAACAGGATTTTATCCGGATGATAATGTACTTACTCTTCTGGTTTTGCAAATGATTTTATCAGGGTCTTTTGTTTTGAAAACAGTAGACTATTTGTAACTTGGCAATAAGTTTATTCAAATAAAACGTGGACAAAACAACAGAAATAAAACAAGTACACAGATATTTAATGTCAAATACTAGAAGAGACTTTCTTTACCTTCTCGACGAAAATAATAATAAGAAAGAAAATATAATACGGCAGAGAGATCTCCGGCGATAATGATCTTTTCCTTCTTCAGATATTTTCGAGAATTCGATTCCAGAGACGGGACACGTCGAGTGTCGTGAATAGATTCGGTAATTCTTCAGTAATAAGACGAGAATCGAGAACGCTTGATGAAAGACTAGAAAATCAGATATAAGCCAATAATTCTTCAATCCAAAGTTGCTGTCTTGAACCCTTGGGGGTGTTGGCCTATTTATAGTGCTCGAGAAAGATTGTCGCGCGACACTTTCCCAAAAGGGGCATATGTCGCGCAACAATGTGTCCAATGTCGTGCGACAAACGGCTGAAGTGATGTCTCTGACAGACTGCTTTGTCAGAGAGTGGATGGTCGGGGTCAGAGGGGTTTGTCGTGCGACAAAGGGGTGATTGTCGCGCGACATACTGATATGTCGTGCGACAATCCCTCTTAAAAATAGGTTTGTTGGCCAACAAACCCTTTTGGGGTAGTTTCGGGTGCTCGGGTGGGTCCCGAACTCCAAAAACAGTAATTCTCGAAGGTCGTTAGGGTTCTTGCGGGGGTTACGGATCGGGGTGTCTACAACCGTGCAAAAGCTAGCATTTATTAATTTTGTTAGACCTTGAGGAGTTTATCGAGAAAAATAGTAAAATTATATCGAGATCAATGGGGGCTTATGTACGTGGATCAATGTCGGTGCTGGAAAGCTCTAACACAACATTCCTCCCAATTTTTTCTGTAAAAGCATCAAATTGCTTTGCAATCGTGTCCTTCAAGTCTTCCTTATGTTTGTTTTTTACAGTCACCACAGCTCTCACTTTGAAGCTCACAGCCTTTTCTGGTATACTCTTCACCAAATTGTCACTCACAGCTTTGACCAATTGCAACCTTTTTTTCTGGTGTTAGAATATTATCCATATTTAATGTATAAATTGACTTTTCATATAATGTCCATAAATACATGATCAATGCCCATAAATACATGATCTTAATATCCCTTGATTCACGCCATATATTAGGATTATTTCCTTTATTGTATTGCTCTCTAACCTTATATATAGGGCTCCTCTGTATTGTTTCAAATCAACAAATACATCATTCTCTTTCTCTCATCTCTTACATAATTATCCTAACTTTGCTCAAGCTATTATGGTATCAGAGGGATTATGATCCTACTCAAAATCATCCTCCGTCTTTTTTTTTTCAAACCCTAAGCCTCAAACCCTAGCCTCTTAAATCTGCCTCTTAAAAGGGGAAGGGAAATTTCTCTCTCTCTCTCTCTCTCTCTCTCTCTCTATGTTATGTATTTTTAAATATTTTTTTTTGCCAAATATGATTCACAAATATTGCCAACTCAGCATTCCGTCCACAAAATTTAACAGGGTTAGGCGGAAGGTTTAAAAGATGTCACTTAACGTATTTCAAAGTTCCGCTTGCAGCTTTGAAATTTTAAGTATATAAATAGAATTTGACCCAAACTTTAGGATTTATTGTATCATTAACCCTAGATTTAAAAAAACAAAAACAAATTATCCATTGTTTAAAAAACTTTTTAAGATTGTTTCCCCTTTTACTCATCATTTCTATCTCTTTTCACCGCGCGTGTCTCTCTCTTTCTCTCTCTCTCTCTAGAGTCAAGACAATTCGTTCACAACATAAAGTAGTCTTCACCTCTAAAACATTTGCTTCACATGTACTTTTAGAAGTTCACTTTCTTCTTTGTTTTATATATATTAAAACACTTTGTAATATTTTAACATTAATTTGATTGTATAAAAATGAAATAATGTACACATATTTACATATTATTTCAGTCATACAAAGTTGACTTAATAATTTTTTTTGTTTTCAACAACAACTTGATCATATAAGACGGATATAATGTGTATATACCTAATGCAATAAAACTGAATAAAAAAAAAAATTATCAAATAAAATAGTGTATAATTAACACTCGCCTTAATTTTTTATAACAATATTTTATCAATTCCATTAAAAAAAATGTAGTCCACGTATATAACTCTCACTCTCATTCACGAGGATTCCCATATGCCTCAAGAAAATTTTGTTTCTTTTTTCTACGAACTACACTTTCAGAATCGTGCCCCCCCCCCCCCCTGGTTTCCTTTTTAAAAGATATTCCAATTGTTTTAGTTGACTTATCCTCCTCTTCCATTAATTATTTTTCATATCAACCCATAGTCCTCCCCTGCCACTCCCCCATGTCTTTCCGCCAAATTTGTCTCTCTCTCAAATTAGACTTTTATTATATGTAATTATATTTTCTTTCAAATACTTTTAAATATTTGACGTAAGTAATAAAGACTAAATAAAAATTATTAGATTAGAATTGGCCAAGTGGTTACCTTTCTATGCTTGTCCGGATCCGTGTGATTTAACAAAAAAAAAATAAAAATGAATATCAAATATGTATAATTTATTTGAAGTAGAATAATAATAAATATTATAATCAACCTTTTATTATATCTAGATCTTTATTATATCTAGTTGTACTTTTCTTCAATTATAGCCAAACTAAAACAACATTCAAAGTCACAAAAAACTTTTGTCTCGTCATTTTCAACGGTTTTGCATTTACTAATTTTTTTTCTTTAATTTCTGTCATTTTCAAACTTTTACTTTTATTATATCTAGTCTTATTTTTAGGTGATTACTATTTACACATCATCAAATACTTGATTTTATTTCATATTTTATTTGCTCGATGGCAAGTGAATAAATGTATGTTACTCACTCAATGACAAACGAGTAAATATATATTACTCACTAGATGACACACGAGTAAAATATTGAAGTTTTTATTTACTTGTCATCAAGCGAGTAAGATAAAAATGCACTTATTTATTTATTATCAAAAAAATAAAAAATAAAATGTAACTAAATATTTTTTTTAAAGTGTAATTAGCATTCACCTATTTTTAGGGGGCTGATAAATGCACCCCCATTTTTTGTCACAAACACCCTTTACACCTTACACCCCCAAGTTTTTAAAAACTTATCACAAACACCCTCATTTACCATCCTCCAATTAACAACCATAATAATAATTAATTAAACTAATAAAGTTAAATTAAAATTGAACTAAACCCATAAAATAAAATAAGAAGAAGAATAACAGGGGATTCAAACACACCATTCTTTTCCCCTATTACCGTGCTCTGAAACACTCTCATCCCAACTGTTGTTCCCATTATCTCCGTCTCCACCGCCAGTCTCTGTCATTCTCCATCTCCACTGGTGGATCTCTTTGTCCACCACTCCTTTGCCCCTACCCACTAGGCGCTACGCACACCATTGCTGGCGATCCATCTATGTACGAGTGTGAACACTCTCCCGTCCTTCATTGCTTCATCACCTACAAAACTCCTCTGTCTGTGATAAAGCTCAAAGGTAGTCAATCCTCTTTCTGTCACTTCACATTTTTCTCTCTGTGAGGCGGCTCAAAGCACAACACCAAACTGTATGGGTTCGATTTTACTCCCAAATTTGGTGTCCTTGAAAGAGGGAAAAAAAATGAGAGAGTGGTTATGTCAGGATCTGGCTTGAACAGATCCTGAACCTAAAATAATAAAGCAGAGTAATGAAGGAATATAGAGAAATTGGGTGAAGAGATCTACAAGATAATTTAGAGAGAAGCAACAAAATAAGAGAATGTAGAGAGAAAGAAAATAGAATTCTAGAGAGAGAATTTGAAATATATATTTTTTCACGCCTTAATAGAAATGGAGATGAATTTATAAATGATTGTTTAGACATACACATTTTTAGCGAGATTAAGATTGAAGATGTCATGCAATATTTTTAAAAAATAAAATCTCGAGAGATGTTAAGTGTAATATGTAATTGTAATAAGTGTTTTTGTTGGATTGTATGAGACTTATAAAATTAACTTTGCATTAAGAAATTCGTTCTATTATTTTTTAAAATTTTTTCATAAAAAAATGGTGAAATTAAATTTAATTCCGAGCTCATAGGAGTGCACGGGGTCAGAAAATCCTGTGCAATGAATATCCTTGAAAAACGAGAGGACATTCACCAGTTATTATTATATTAATTCCCAGAAACACCTTGGGAATATACCAACAATCCTCGCAATAGTTGCCCAATGGCCATTACAAAAATGCCACGTGGCCATGTTAAGCTTGAGGAATGTTTAATATTCAAACCGAGCTTAGACACAAGCCGAGCTCAAAATTATAAATGGTATCGACCATGTTAAGCTTCTTTCTTATAAGCAACTTTCTTAATTAAAGATAAAAGTATAAGTTATGAAGCATGTTAAAATTATTAATGACGTTGAAAAGTTTTTTCATTTGGCCGTGGTTTAACTAAATGGGTCGTTCCGCAACATTCCGAGATTATAACCAAACTGAATGGGATAAACTATTATTGCAACACTCCGCCGAGCTTATTACTAAGTGCTACGGATATTTCAAACTATTACGTAGCTGTATTCACAAGCCTAAATAACATTGTGACGAGCTTATTTACAAAGCAATATTTTAGAGCTTACGAGTAATTCAATCAATCCGACCAGAGCGCACGTGCCGCCAGAGCCCAACCTGCAATTAAATCAATCCGACCTCCATGTATTGCAGACGTGAAGTGCCAAGTAAACACGATATGGGCTGTGTGAAATTACTCTCCGAGCTTAGTTAGCGGTAACTTCGCAGGAAATAAAATTTTGAGCTTAGTTAACACGGTATGGGCTACAATGACTTGGCAAACATGATTCCGACCTTATTTCTGAGATTATTAACAGATCCACATTGACCCTGTTTACATCGACTTTAATATGTGCCGATCTTGATACGCCAAACATTGACTTTAGGGAACTTTAAAGTGCATAGGATATAAGTCATCACAATAATTACACATGAAACTTTAATAACATATGGATTTTAATAACGTCCGAGCTTGCTACCAACGACTAAATGGCGGCAAGGAACACAACTTTAATGTCTTCCGAGCTTGATACCCTCACACATGGATCTTCAATATCTTCCGAGCTTGGTAGACTAACCAATTTGTTCATTAGTTTCACAAAAAGTTACATGATAGTTGCATCTTTACAAAAAATTGCATCGGACATACATCATCACAATAATTACACACCAAGATTCAAACCACGAATTAGAAATGGGCAATTACATTTTCTTGTAGCACTATCTCTCTTCAGTTCATGTTTTTTCCCTCTTTGCGGTTATAACGATATTTGCCTCCTCTTTCACAACCCAAAAATAGCCTTGGCCTCCTTTTACTAGTACCGTGGTCCGACTTTTGGGTCACGATTATAGTGTTGATCACATTTCCTTTACTTTGACACCAATCTACTAGAGCATGGCGAGATTCAAATATCTATCGAAACCAAAATTCAATAAATTAGTGATTTTAAATTTTATAAGAAAATAAGTACAGTAAAATTGTAAGTTAAGTACTCATTATACTTACTTTTTTGTTATAAACACATGAGCCACGTCAATAGATTTTGTTGGGTTAAAGTCATTCTCCATAGAATCTAAGATATTAAAACTATTAGACACACTAACATTAAATGATTGGTCACCATAACTCGGATTATTAGGCTCTCCATCAATTATATTCTTTCCTTCGTCGCCATTAAGGTCAGCACATTTCATTTGGATTTGAGAATGAGGCTCTATTTTCATAGCTTGTTCATCAACATCGGGATAAAGAACTTTACTAGTTGCTTCTAATTGAATTGCGGTGAAATCTATTTCTTCAAGAAGAGAAATGTCGTTCCAAATAGAAGAATTAAGGAAATTTGGGTCCTGCAATATTTTAATTATATAAGTAAGAAATTATCCTAAAAATACCAATACAGAGCTCTATTACATCACTCAGCCAGTGTGGGGTGAGTGACGTGCATATCACTCGGCTAATGTGGGGAGAGCAACTGATGGGTTTAAAACCCCTAACTCTGTTTTACCTCTGTTTTTTTTGGACAAACTTTTTTATTATGATTTTACAACATTCATCAAATGAAAAATTAAAATGCACAAATATAAGGTAACACTCAAACAAATATACCTCTTTTGATATATCTTTATCATTTAGGTCACCAAATATAACACAATATTTATCTTTCTCTTCTACTTCACCACCATCTTTGAGCTTCTTCAAGACTTCCATTTCTATATTATTAAACTCATTAACCATGATTTTTTATGCTTAATCACTCAAACTAATATTGTTAGTATTTGATTTCTTCTTCAAAATGAGATTTTTTGTGAGTGGAGATGGAACCTCTGACAGAGACATGTGATTACTCGGGAGTGAGAGTTGTGATGGATGGTGGCTATTTTTTTTTATTTAAATTAATTACATTATTAGTTAATAATTAATAGTAAATATTTATATTATAAAAATTAAATAAGAAAGTAGTAAGAATAAACTTTAATTTAATATTAATAAAAATTTTAAAAAGTGTTTGTGATAAAAAATAGGAGTGCATTTTTCAGCCCCCTATTTTTATGGGTTGGTTTTTCCATGTGCTTACAATAACCGATACTCCAGCCACGACATTCTGCGTGTCCGTCCCCTAATTCCCGCTGCCGTGCATGCAGCTTTTTCTTCTTGCAGGAAAACTGATCAGAGAAGAGAGAAAATGTGACGTGAAGGGCTAAGTGTTCCTGTAGGCTCTGTCCCAGGACGTGGCATACCATTTTTTAATGGCCAGCCAATTACTTTTATTAAGCCCAAGAAAAACTAATTTTCTTTCCTTAATTATGCCCCCACAATTTTTTTTGGAAAAAGTATGTATCTTTCTCAATTTTAAATATATAACAATATTGATACTAATTAAAACTTAAAAAAATAGCACTACTTATCTTTACAAGTCACATTTTCAATAACAAAACATATTGAATAAAAAAATTACATGATCAACAAAACTATGTTATAAAATAATAGGAAGTAGGCAGTTTTTACCATAATTCAAATTGTATTTTGAGAAACTTTTTGAAATATATACATTATTATTCTCTTAATGTTTGTGTGGATAAACTTGTATTGGCTACCGGGTGAGTTAGACGTTGACATTATATCTCTTAAATGTTGTTTAAGAGATGGGCTCTCAAAAAAAAAAAAAAAGAGGATAGATTACGTGTTTAGTTGGCCATATAAATAAAAAAGCTATGGTTTAATATATTATTTTGATTATTTTAATTATACTAGCTGCACAAAAAAGTCTATGTATTAGAGTTCGATCAGATCATCACACGCGACTCATTTTTATTGGGCGACGTAAGACTCGTTGGGTCTTGATACAGTGAATAACTTTTTCTGTAATACCATATTATAGAGTTCGAAATATCTAACCCAAAATTAATTGATAGTGGGTTGATAACCCTTTATTTTTATATATTACTTTTGGAGGATCTCATTTTTTGATATAAGATATATTTCTTGATTTGAAATCGATCTAAAGTCTCAACCCTCAACGATATCTAGTTGAATTTCCATTTATCACAGCAAAGCATTTTAGTTACATAGAAAAACTCGTTGCACGGAAAATAGTTTCAATGTATTAGGTTATCAATTAATCAAACTTGTTTATAAATTGGTGGGTCACATTTACTTTGGGTTTAAATGGTTTTATGTTATCATTAATGAAAAACAAAAGAAGCTCCGATATTTAAGCTCACGTTTTCTCTATTTTGTTTCTTAAAAAAATAAATTTGTCAAATTATAGCAAAATTTTTATTAAGAAATCGTAATGGGTTACACCCACAAATTCTCCATATTAATTTTGTGTATGAATTGTTTCTTTAAGAATTTAAAATCTTTTATGTTACAATATTGAATATCAAATTTTTATGAGAGTAAGGATATGTCCTGAATTAAATTCAAAATTATGTTTGGTATTCATTAAATTAAAACAAAGACGAGCAATGCTTTGGGGTTAGCGGAGGCGGTAAAGAAAACGAAAAAAATCAGTGATGGAGGTTTGCAAGAAGACAATATTTAGGGTCAATCAAAATCAATTTGTAATAGAAATTATGCTCGTTAATTTTAATTTTTAAGAGAGAGTTCGGGAAGAAGAGCTTAGGTGTTAATAAAAAACAATATTTATGGTTTGTAACATGAAATATCATATAATCGTCAAAAATGTATTCATTACAATTAATATTTTAAATTTTTTCATAGGTATCATGACTTGTATGTAATTTTTAATAAAAAAATATTAGGAAAGAAGAGCGTGTGTGTTAATCAAAAAATATGTCTATAGTTTGTAATATGAAATATCATACAATCCTTAAAAATGTGTTTATTACAATTAATATTATGTATTTTTTTCATAGGTATTATGACTTGTGTGTAATTTTTAATGAAATTTATTAAGAACGAAGTAAATTTTTTTATTATGTTTTATTTTAATGCAAAAGTTAATATTATTTATTATTATTACTATTAAGAACGAAACATTATCGTTTCTGTATTATTTCAGTAAGCTCTCCTATTATTGTGATGAATTGCAAGTTCTTTTAAAAAATTAGTAGAATGAAAAGAAAATATCCTTAAAGAAGCGGAATCATGAGGTGGCCGTACGTTTCTTCTTTTGGCCCATTTAACTTGAATTTTATCGATTGTAATCATGATTCTGTAAAAAGAGAATATGCGTATGAAGTTGGTTAATTGGTGGGTCTCCACTCTAACAAATATAATTTTTATTTAAAATAATTTTAATATAATAATGAGCAAGATCAAATTTACAAGGATCGTTTAATTTAATTCTTCAAAGATTAAAAATAATAAAAAAGGGGGTTTGCATTTTTGTAAATTTAAGCAAATTAAATTAAAGCAAATTAAAAAAGAAATCAATATTTATCAAATATTTAATCCAAGATATAATCTCTAAATTAATTCACTGAATGGATCATTGCTGTAAAACTAATATTTTATTCTTTCACAAACTCTAAAGTCAAACTTTTATTCTAACTACTTATATTTTCTTTCTATACTTTTATATATTTGACATAAGTAATAAAAACTAAATAAAAATGATTAAATTTGCCCTGGTGGTTACCTTCCTGAGAATGATTAGGACACCACCTAGTTTAAATATATATATAATATGTATAGAAGTAATAAAATATTTATTTGAAGTAGAATAATGATAAATGTTATAGTCAGATTTTTTTATTATATTTAGTTTTACTTTCCTTCTATTATAATCAAGCCAAAGCAATATTCAAAATCACAACAAATTTTTCTATTGTCATTTTCAACTGTTTCCCATTTATTACTATTTTTATTATTCTTTCTTTAGTTACTGTCATTTACAAACTCACTTTTATTATATCTAGTTATATTTTCCTTCTATAGTTTTATATATATATATATATATATATATATGTAAGGGGAGGATCTTAAGAGAATCAATTTTTTTATCTTTAAATACAAATCAATCATTTTGAGGAGATAAATAAATGAATTTTTTTGTTGAAACTTGGTAAAAAAGATTTCTATGATTTATTGATCACCCCCACTAAATTTCATCGGAAAATTCAATCAGGAAGAGGGTTAACTAAAAAATTGATATATACGTGCATTTTTTACTGTTAAAATTTAAGATGTTTAGCTAACACACTTCTTGGTTGTATTTTTTGATGAAATTTGGTGTAAATCATCTTCCCCAAATTTCATAAAAAAAATCATCCGTTTACTCCCTTAAAATGAGTGGTCCGCATTCAAGGATAAAATAAATGGTCCTCTTTAAATCTTTCTTAAATATATATATATATATATATGTATGTATGTTGCTTTTTGGATAATAACAAGTGATTTGAGCAATTATACTAGATACGACATAAAATATAGTGCCAAACTCGTATGAATTTTTTGCTTAAAAAAAATTAGAAAGATCTCTTACAAGTGAGGCACACTTGTATGAGAGCGACGGAAAAATCTCATACAACAGAGGCACACTTTTATGATGACAGTGAGAGAAAAGTCTCTTACTACATTGTATGAGCTAATCTATTTGTTTTTCACTCTTTCTCAAGAATTTTTTAGCATACAAAAAAAATGTTTATACGATTGTGGCTTAGCCGTATGAGTAAAAAAAATGTATATAAAAGCTTTATACGGATGTGGTTCAACCAAAAGAAGCATTATTTTTTTTTTTACAAGTAAAAGTCACACCTATGGCTTATATGAGTAAAGTATAACCGTATGGGTTAAATTGAGACACATGATAACTTTGATTTCTCACTACCATACAGCATTAAGTTTGTGCTCTAAGTTTTGTTTGCAGTAATAGCATGAATGATAAATTTATCAATTTACTATACTCACTAAAGATGATTTTAGAAAGATAGCAATTATATTTAAATGAAATTTCCTTGTCGGAGTCTCCATTTCCGACCTACCACCGTAACACATACATGTTTGTTTGAATAATTTTTCACCTTTATATATTTTTTTAAGAAATTCAAATTTAATTATTTTTTAATTATTCAAAATAATAAACTCTACAATTTTAATTATTAAAAAAATATACTATTATTAATTCTAACAACATATTAAATAAATAATTAAATATTTATTTAATTATCTAATTTTAAATATTTTATTAGAGATAGCTTTTAGTAGTTCCATGTTGTTTGTTCTTTAAATATGAAATATTATAACTTTTAGCTTTAACATTTTTAAAAATGGACAAAAAACAACTAACACACACACACACAAAAAAAAAGACTCTTTTTATTTTAAAGATATTCATTTTCTTCTTGTGCACCCTTCCAATCTACTAGATTACTGCACTTAAAACCAATGTTGAAGAAAAAACTTTATATATTCATTTACAGAAAACCACTGCAGCTTTTAAAATTTTGTTTGGGCTACCTTTTTCAAAATTCTGGACTTGCAATTCAATTTTCAATGTTAAAAAACATTCTCTTTTTACCTATAATTTTTATTTTATTCACATATACTAAGATATCATCCTTTAGTTAATTTTCGTGTACCACGTGGGAGTACTGCCACATGGTATATTCCGGTGCACTTAATATTTTCTTAAATTTTGAGTTAAAATTTTTGTTGGTCAGATTTTAACCCTAGGGGGGGGGGGGGGGCGAGTAGGGTTTAAATACTTTAATGCGGAATTAAAAACTTTTCTAAAAATGTTTAAGTAAAACAAATTTATTAAACCAATATATCAAGGAATGTAAGAAATAAACAATTAAACACAAGAGCAAATAATCAAATAATCTCAAAATAAGCAATAATATAGCAAGTAAATAAAGAGATTGAGTTAAAAAGATTGAACTAATAGAAGTCCAAGGTTTTTTGTCCACACGGTTTTGGTTTACCTAACCATAGTCCGCGCTTGGTTAATTTCCCGAGAATTTTCACTAAATTCAATCTCCTTCCGGATGAAGATCAAACCTCTACAAGTGTTGTTGTCTCACACACTCTACAAGTATTGCTATACCACAATACTCTCACAAGATACCCTCTTGCTAACCTTGTGAAATTTACCTTTCACAAAAACTAAACAAGAATTTACCTTCTTATTTTTCTTATGAGATTTACCTCTTACAATGAATTCTAATTGTTTGGTGATTCACACCAATTTACAATAACTCTCTCAAGTGTGTAAAGAATACAATTTGAAGCTCACACTAGAGTTATCCTATTTGATCAAGATGATATAGCTCAAATGATTAATAATTGATCAAAATAATTCTTGAATCTTTGAACGATGAAGATAGATGAAGAATAGAGTATATGAATGATTCAAGGTAGTCAAAATGTGTTTTGAATAGTGTATATATAGTCCCAATAGTGATATAGCCGTTTGTGAGGTTTGGTAGAAATTTGGTACAAAAAATGGTAAAAAATCAAAAATCCAACGGCTATATTCTGGGCCATCAGTCGACTGAGCACAGCTCCTTAGTTGACTGATGGACCAAATTGCCCACTAGGCCATGAGGCCAAAAATCTCAATTTTTGTACTTTTGCATATAAGCTCCAAAATTAATTCTAATGCTTTGGGGACCTTAAAAATAAGTTCCTAAGACACTATTTTCGGAAAAACTCAAAATATGATCATTTGAATTTAATATGAATTTATTTCAAAACCGGTATTTGTAAGAATGATGTTTTGAAATAATTTTAATTCAAACTTTGTTTTGATCAACCTAAAAATGATGCATGTTCATGTTTGAGTTATAGAATCAATCAATTAAAAAATTTTACATTAATCCTAAGCAAACACTCAATTACAGAATATGTGAGTCTTCAAATGCTTCGATTTGTTTCTTAAAATTGATTATTCCTTGAAACTTTTCCCTTGAAGCTTTTGCATATCTCTTTTATCTTGAATTCCATGAATTTGCATTGTGATGAAATTGATCTTCTTGCTAGTCCAATGCTTCGTTGACTTGATCGGATATAGATTAAATGATCCTTGTCATGCTTCCTTTGAGCAATCATACTATTCTTGATATTCCATATAAATGAACTATAAACTTATATCAAGAAACAAGTTAAATTACACATAATTGATTTATTGTTATTATCAAAATAAGATTAAGACCTTCAAGGTCAACAATTTTCACATTACTCTTATTTTTTTTTTCTAACAGCAAATTTCTATATATATTTTGTGATTCTTAGCCAATGGTCAAAATTTATTTAAATACCCAAAAAGAAATGTGAATCCATGTGATTTTAGGATATCAAATCACCCAATTATATCATATTTTTGTACTTTATCTTTTTCCACCTCAATATAATAAGGGTTTTTTTTTTTAAAATGACAAATGTTACACGCTCTTTCTAATAAAGGACACTATTTTTAAAAGATTAGTTTGAATGGCAACTTTTTAACTAATGACAAAACACAAAATATTTAATTATTTCAATTAATTACATTAAATTCCAAAACTACCCTTTTTATAGATAAATACCCAAAACTAAATATAAAAGTATTTACTAATTAAGTAGATGATAATAAATCCAAAAATAGATAACAAAAAATTCAAATAAAGATAAATGTAACAATAATTCAAAAAAGTCAGATGAGTGCATTTAAAAACATATTTAATTTAAAGTTAAAATTCTTATAAATAATATCATATCTATAATTAGAGTAAATACCATTAATAACCACTAAAATATTGGCAAATTCTACCAATGGTTACTGAACTTCATTTTGTTACAATCAAACTGTTAAACTTTTTAAAAATACTGCCAGTGACTAATCTGTCAAATCCCACTGTTAAAAACTAACGGAACCATGTCATTTGCGAAATGTTAGGGACATTTAAGTCATTTTTCCTTTTATTTTCTTTATTCTTCTTCCTCCAAACCACTTCTTCTTATTCTTCTTCTGTGCAATTCTCTACTAATTTCGATAGAATGAAGAAGAATGGAAGAAAAAGAAGAAAGAGAAAGAGGGCAAAAAAGAATGGCAAAAGAAGGAACAAAAGAAGAATGGCAAGGAAAAGGATTGCAGCGTCGGTGGTGTTGGTGATGGCGATGGCGATGAGGGATTGGGCGTTATATAGCTTCAATCTCAAACATCCTATGTTTCACTATGTTTTGAGCTATTAACAACAACAAAACAGAGTATAAATGGATCTTAAAATTTCAACGAGATTGAAGTTCCGGTTCTGAAGCCCTAAATTCAAGCCAGAGCTCAATGAGCAATGATAGTCGCTCTAGCTTTAGCCGTTTATCATTCGACACTGTCGAACTTCTTTCATTGTGTTCCAGTTTGTCGGAGAATCTCATTCTAAAGCCGCACCGGTTGTCGGATTCGACATTCCAGTAAAAGACTGGCCTGAGTTTCCGAGACTTCAACCTCGTCCGCCATTTAAAAAAAAAAAATCAGTCAAAATTTAATCTAGTGTGCACAAGATAACCCAATTTACTAAAACAAAAATTAACTAAACCAAAAAAGAAAACAAATATATATGTGAAATAATCAATTCAAATGTGAAATAATCCAATCACGTCTGTTAGTATTATTTGAAATTAGTCCAAAAATTGGACTAATGTATCGTGAGCACTCCTGAAAATGACAGATGAGATGATCAATAAAGTACATCATTAAATGTTACTCAATAATTTTTTTTTTTACATAATTCAATAGTCACAATGAATTTTGTTCAATTGATCTTGATTAGTAGATTTTAAATATTAATTTTTAAAATTTTTATTTTAAGTTATGATATTTTTAATGTAGACAAAATTATTGGTGTCTTTGATGTAACATTTTGATGTATGCATAAAACTCATCAATGGGTGTAGAACTAATACACGCTATAATATGTGTATTTTTAATCATTAAATTCTTTTACTTTTTAATTTTATTTTTGTTCAAATATAATATTTTATAAAGTCATGTTAACGTGTGCCCTAAGGACAAATCTTAAGACCCATTTTTAGAAATAATTAATTTTCAACATGCATTAAATATGAAACAAATTTTCATATAAGATTTTATTATTTTTATTTATAATAATTTTAACATGTGTTCTTATTATTTTTTATTTTATAATATAAATATTTAAATAATTAATATTAATATATAAATTATTATATAAATTAATAAATAACACAATTTAAAATTATAGAATAATTATTCATCAAAGTAAAAGTAAAATCATATAAAAAAAAAAAGAAGAAGAATAAGAAATGGGAGGCAGCAGTACGTTGCTGCATGCACGCCACCTGCTAATTAACGTGCTCCTCGAGAAGCAAAATTCTGAATGTAATAATAAATACAACTTAAATTGGAAGTGATGTATACAGCCACCGGACTGTTGGTATCAAGAGGCCTGGAGTCTATTACCACTCGCCTCTCAGACCATTAAACTACACCCCCTCGTCCTATTTTTCAAAAATAAACACCACTCGCCATGGTCGAGAGTGAAAAAATAACACCCCGCCCACTGAATCGTCATGGTCGAGAGTGAAAAAATAACACCCCACCCACTGAATTTGTCACTACTCTTCGCTTCCCTTCACTTCCCTTCCCTGTTATTAGAGGATTAGGGGTAACCCGGGCCGATGGCACTACGGGTATACTTCGTGAAATTTTTTAGATAATAAATATAATTTTAGTTAAAAAATATAAAATTTGAAAATTAAATAATAAAAAGGAAATAGAATAAATACCTTTTATGGGTGAAGAGCCAAATACCAACCACCTTCAGGCAACACTTATTTACGACAATGATTCTTACTTTATCTCATGTGCAAGCTAAACATATAATGATTACATTCTAGTATAATAACAAAATAGACCACTATGCTTGCAATTAATAAATATTCACATTGCTAACAAAAATAGTATTGCATACATTGCCTACCAAAAATCTATCTTAGCAAACACATTTACAAAATCTAGTAGTTACATATTTACCAAAAAATAGATGGTTGCCTTTACAAAAATCAAAAGGTAATAAGGCTTTAGATATACAAAAAAAATATCAACTATTAGTATTGTTGTGGTCCTATTAATAACCACCATATTTTCGGTACATAAAATTTCGAAAGGTAAGACTATCCACCCCCACGCAATAAGGCCAACGAAAATGGGTCGCGATGAAAATCTGCCATTTTGAAGATACGTAAAATATTAGAATCAAAATGAAGAAAAAATTATTACTTAAATACTTTGAACATAATCAAATAAATATTACCCTATTAATTCTTCCTCATCCTCGATTTTCAGTTGAATTTATACGTCGTAGTTCAGCAGCTTTATCATCCCAAGACTGTAAATTTTAGACAAATAGTGTAATTCAATTACAAATAATAAAAAGTAACTATTTAAATAATCAAAATAGTGGTAGTACCTGACATATCAAGTATTATAATAAAACTTCAGAATAAACAATATTTGTTGTGGAGTTGTCAGTGATATCACGGATAAGTACACATATACGGGAGGAGCTAGTGCATCTCGATAAAGCCACATATAATTGACCATGACTGAAGACCGGCGTACGCAAGTCGATACTGACAAATTTAACAGATTGTCCCTGGGATTTATTCATAGTCATTGCGTACGCTAATCTAACTGGAAATTGTCGTCTAGTCATTTTGATTGGTAGTTCAGACGATGACGGAGTCAAAGAAATTCTTGGAATGAATACCAAGTCGCCATGTTTATCTCCAGTTAAAATTTTGGCTTCAAGTACAAATTTTCCACACTTTACAATGATAAGTCTTGTTCCATTACATAAACCTTCTTTCGGTGCGATGTTTCTCAGTAACATTACCGGACAACCTTTTTTCACCTCTAATTTGAACGGTGGTAGCCCAGGGGGATTAAGTGTGTTCAAATACTCATTAGGATATCGATGGGTAATGGTCCGATCTACCTCGTCATCTTCAACCATTTTGTCTGCAGCAAAGTATGTATAGGTCTCACCAGGAAAAACAGTCAATGCTGTAATGTTGATATCACTAACATCATCATTCCTAGCAGATAGAATTGTGCGTTCTTTCAAAAATTCTGGAGTAACCGTACTTAACACTTGTAGTTTTGGATAAACAATTGAAATCAAATTATCTACACTTTGACACTTTCTTATTGAATCTGGAAGGTGGATAATTTCTTGAGGATTAGACCCAATCTACATATTAACAACAAAAATTCAATTTAATTAACAAAACCTAAAAAGAGACTAAATAAAGATATATAATTTATATTACCTCATTCAGGAAATTCGAGAAATCAAATAATCCGCATTGATCATCATGCAGACGCATGTTAACCTGCAAAGTCAAAATATGTATATCTTTCCAAAGCACAGAGCGCCTTAACGATGCTGCCACTATTTGCTCTCGAACACCTCTGGGTATGACAGGCAGAATTTGCCTAAAGTCTCCCCCAAGAACGACAGTAATACCACCAAACGGCCGTGAACTGTCACGGATATCTTGTAAGGTTCGGTTAACTGCTTCAACACAATGACGATGTTGCATTGGAACCTCATCCCATATAATAAGTCTAGCCTTTCGAAACAATTCTGCATGTGATGACTGCTTTGTGAATCCACATATTGAATTTTCCAATACATTAAGTGGAATGCAGAATGTAGAATGTTCAGTGCGACCCCCGTGTAATAACCCTGAAGCAATTCCAGATGATGCAACGGTAATCACTATATCCCCTAAGCTGCGACACTTTGAAGCAATTGTATTGTAAACAAAGGTCTTTCCTGTACCTGCACCCCCACTTAAAAAGAAAGTAGTTCCCTTATTTTCATAAACAGAGGAAATTATTGCATTATAAGCGGCAAGCTGATATTCGTTCAAACGATCAATATTTTATTGTACACTTATCTGGTCCACCTCACCCTGTAATTGCCTATGTTCCCATAGCAATCTATTGCCGACGACAGTACTCCAATTAGCAGATGGAATCGGCATCGGCGAAAAATCCACTAAACTCTTCCCACACTCTTTAAGAACCTGATTTATAAGGTATAAACCATAATCGTGAACTTGTGTATCAGTAGGAGCCTCAATACCATAAGAAGTGCGAATTTTGTGCGTTAAATCATCACATATATTAACTAAAAATTGATTCCACAATGCATCAGGTTTCAAAGGAGAGCATTGCGTTAAGATAACACAAAACAATCTTCTCAATTGGGATCCAGTTCTCATTATTACTGCTTCTCTAAGACATTGAATCCACTCTTCATCATCTTTCAAAAGACCTTTAGCAATACATGCAGCTTTATATGTGAGGTGTACAACATTATTAACAGTTCTTAAACTTTGAAAAGATCGAGGACCCTCCATAACAGTTAGTAAAAGACGCAGATAGAATCTTTCACCTTCATTTGGGCTAACAAAGTACATTCTACCAATTGAGGTTCCCTGCTTTCTCTCTGTCCACAACTTTTCTTTAACATGCCAAACGAAATGTTTTGGGAATTGTTGGTATATAAGCGTTCGAGCTAAATCATTGGTAGAACAACATGCAAAAAAACCTGTCAGAGTGGTTTGTTGATCTTCTGCTCTGTTGACTATATCATCGATTAATTCTGAAGGGTGATAGTAAACATGATGCATTCCCTCTAAGTGAACTACCAGACGCTGCACTGATGGAATCTCTTGATGCATAGGATTTCTAAATATTCTCCACGCCGCCTCAAGAGGACCAATGTACCTTGCATCGATGTATTGTTTAATTTCATCTGCGGCCCCCACTATCATTGTTGTGCGATCGTAACCCTTGAAAATGTATTTGTTAATGTACTTTACGCACCTTATCCCTGCACAAACTTTCACATTTATATGGCAATTAAATAGCCTTGAGAGGTATGGATTATATGGCACGACATCTCTATTATCAACAACATGTCCAGATCTAAGAGTATGTTTTCGACCATCATTGCGCCTCTGATAGATTGGATACCCATCATCGCCCATAATAGTTTCATTTGCCCAAGCTTTAGGATATCTTTTAATGCATTTACCACCTTCCATACACGGAGCATTAAGATTTCGAACACCACATGGTCCATGCACCATACAACTTTTGATTGTTTCGTACAGAAGCGGATCAGAAATTGGATCAGGGAATTCAGCACAAACAGCTCGGTTCACCTGTTCACATGTTCGAATTTTGTCTTGACCATGAAGAAATATTAATAAATGCATGTGTGGCAACCCACGCTTTTGGAACTCGATTGTGAAAACATGTGCCACATTTTCACCAAATACCTTTTGTTTATCAATTTCAACCATCAAGGCCTGTCGCTTTAACTCGAAGACTCGGGCCACTAAATCAGGACGATCGCTCGCTGTTTGATGTGGTAATAATGCAGCTTTAATCTCAGGCCAATTTGGATTTGCAGTCATAGTTAAAAAAATATCTGGATGTTGATTGTATCGAGTTATGGCCATGGAATCTTGAAATATTTCAAACATTTGTCTTGGACTCCCTGAAAAAGAAGACGGCAAAACTACTCGTTTACCAACTTGATAAGCCTCCAACCCATTAGGGGCAACATCGACCAAATCTTGGTACAAATCAGATCGAAGCTTTCATTGGTTGAGCCTGTAATATGTCAATCGATTTTGCTCTGTTGCTGCCCATGCATCAACAATGAACTCTTGCAACAATCGCCCACCCCTTAGGATGGTTGAATACTCAGTAGGCCTTTCGAACAAACGATACTCATAGTATTGCAATTGTGTAAGTCGTTTATTTGATGCTCTACCCAAATTGACATCCCACAGCTTTAATTCAGGTTCCTATCCAAGCTCACCAAACGGAAAGAATAACACATAGTGCAATGGTAAATAAGCTGGATGGCATTCGCTGATCTGCATAAGCTGATCGCTCCCTTTTAACCTTACAATGATATCTCTCATCCCAGAGATTTCAGTACCATCTCCAGGCAATATGACAGCAATCTCATCAGATGTGGGCAAGTTATGCGTTCGACGATCTTTTGCTGGTGCATAATGAAGGTAAGTCGGAATATCATGATTATTCAAATGTTCTCTTGCCAAAATTGCGACCGCATGTCTGAACTTGTATGAAAATGCGTTAAATCGTAACAAATTATCTTGGATTGTTCTCAATACATCAGTTCTCAACTGCGGATTTCGTTGAACACGATAATCTAAAGCACGGTCCGAGTCATAAATATACAACTGGGCATAGACTGGATCTTGACCATCTGGTGGTTGTAGTACACCTGTCCTATGTCGCAGCTCCCCGTGGATTATAAATGAAGTAGGACCCCTACCAGTGAGCACCCTATCATCCATGTGTACTCCCAAACTCGTGAAAGCATTTGCTGCATTATACAATTGAGTATAACGTCGAAACGATCTTGATTGGTCATCGTTGCCGTCATATAATTCTTGAATTTCAGGTGGAGGCGCTATGAGGTTTGGGAGATGGATTTTTCCTTGCAAACAACATTTTCCAAAAAATGGGCGCGCATCAGATGAACTCGATAATCTTTCAGCTTTCCAGTGCAACGCTGAACAATGAGGACACCTTATATCCATTCTACCGATAGAATGTCTCCCAAAAATAGCATGCGGCTGAGGTGTCACAGTTGTAGTTAATATCTCATCCTCTATCCAAGTATCATCAAGAAGTAGTTCACTCGTTGGCGTTAACCTAAAGTAAGTGTGGTATGTGAGGAATAGTATTTTAGAATGTGTGGGGCGAAAAAGAATTGAGTAAATTTCCCAAATGGTCATTAAAGTTTAGTTGAGATCAAACTTGTAACTCCAATTCAAAACAGCACTAATTTGCCCATCAAACTCTTGGCTAAGGGAATCTATTAAATTTAGTTATTAATAGTATGATAGTTGGAAGGGCAAATTGGAACTTGTACAATTGTTTAATAACCTTTTGGGTAATTATTTTTAAAGAATTAGCATGGAACCGAAATTGGATTTACCGGTTTTCTCGATTAGGAGAAAGTGGTATTGGTGCATGATCCAAATGAGGCTCAGAGTTTACTAGAGTTGATGTGATGCTTTGTGAGGGGTATTTCTGATTCATACTATTCGATGGAAGTAATTCTTCATCACTTGAGTAAGAATTAAAAGAACTTGAACATTGAGGATGCAAGAGCGAGTCTTCGGGAAGCTGATGATAGTTAGATGGTCCAGGTTCCAATAATGAAGGGTGTTGATAGAAATAATTATTAATTCTATTACATTCACGTTCATAAGCAGCGCGTTGGCGTGGCCTAGGAATTAAACCAGGAAACAATCGTGGTGGAATTGGGTCCTGTTGAAAGGAATGAAGGTTTTTTTTTTCTGCTTTTCCTTTTCACGACGCAAACGTTGGGCAAGTTGTCTTGGTCGAACATCATTATTTTCCATATGTCGACTTTTACGTTGAGAAATGGAAGCTCTATAAATATTATTATCAATGGATCCCTAAAAATAACATAAAGTATATAAATTTATTGTTGTTGAAAAATGAATCAACTTTAAGGCTGAATGCGAGGCATTATAGACATATATACTAATTTAATAAAGTTATGAAAATTGTAATAATAAAAGAAGTAGAACGTAATAAAAAGTACTTTGTTGCCAATGTTAAATGAAGTACGAATATTAAAATTAATTACCACAATAGGAGCTTGATTTTCCTTCCCTTTCTCCTTGCCGATATAAGATGTACGTGCTTCTTGGTTTCTCTGTTAATTTAGTTAAATTAAAAATGAAGTATAAAATAATTAGTTATACTATATATTTTAACAAAAAATAACATAGCTTATTAACAAAATGTTAGGACGGGTAACTTGCCTTAAGCATTATATTCAATTCAGATTCTTCTCGAATAACAATATTTACATTTTTCTTGCGCAAAAACTCCTTCTGTTAAAGCATGTAAAAAAAAACACTCATTAGCGATAAAAAAAAATTAATGATAACACGTATAAAAAAAATCCAACAAATGCAAAGTCTTTGTAGAATAGGAAGGTAATGTTACCTGTAACAATTTAAATGACAGGACGTATTACAATTTGAGTTAGATTAAATGTATGAAATTTATACGTTATTTATAACTATAACTATTATTAACCATGAATAAAGGGGAACTTACATATCCAAACACGGTAAGAGAAGGATGTCTACTTGCCGGAGTGCTTACTCTATTCACAACATCTGTACATTGTGAGCATAATTACATGTTAAATTTGTCATTGTAAAAAAGTGTATAAAAAATTAAAAATAATAAGAAATATGATAGGTCCTATGTTCCAGCGTCATCCGGGATAAGAAAGATTTTCATTATTCTAAGGTAAAAAGTTTATTATTTTATTTAAAATAACAAATTTTCACATAAACAACCAAAAAAAAAATAAGAAAAAACATTTACACTTAACATTAGTCTCAATATAATTTTGGTATTATATTCTAAATGTAAATTTAACTTTGAACTTACAACAGAGACATAAAAATAAGAAAAAATTAGTACCCTGTAGCGGTGTTCTCACGGTAGAGGTAGATGCAATGTCTGAGTCAGGTTGACGTCTCTGTATCTCTTTTGGGATTGTAATGGTTTGTTGTTGTGTCGGAGCATGTAAACGTGTCATAGTTCGGCGACGGGTAGAACCCCATCGTAAAGCTCTTAGTGGCTTTTTAAAGGTGGCGGTTCTACGACGGGTGCAACCCCAACGTAAAATAGTTTTTCGATGAGTTCGTCGATGCTTTAAACTCCATGAAAAAATGGTATTTTGGTGCTCCGGTAGTGGTGAATCACTTTGCATGAGGCTAGGTTTATAAAAAATATAAATGGTATAAGAAACTTTAAAAATGAATACATGCCTCTAGTAATAACAAATTTAATTTTACAACCAACAAAGATTTTTGAACTTGGTATATTAAAAAAGCACAAAAATAAATCAATAATAGATATCTTCAAATATTTTTAATTAATAAACATCCAATTATTTTTTTACATCACCAATACATAAATGATAGGCATGCACTATTTAAAAAATAATAATTAATAAAAGTATTATAGGCAGGCACTATTTTGAAAAAAATTAATTAATAAAAGTATAGAACTAATGTTTATCAAATCAAGAAAGGTTATTATCTATTGCAGGATATTTTTCCTTAATTCAATCATTTAAAAAAAAAAGAAAAAAAAAACCATCTCCTTATCTAATTTGAAATTTTGAATTTTAAATTCTGTTGTTCTAAAAAATTGTTTAGAAAACAAAATAAGTAAAATAAATTTTGAGAAATTTAAAAATAAAGTTGACTTTTAGCAAATATTTTATTAATCCTAACAAACATGGCCTAATAATCTCAACACCACTAACACATAAATCATCAAAGTTTATTAATCCTAGTCATAAACTTATTAATTTTGTCTCTACTTGCTCAATTTAAGTGGAAGATAAAAATATTATTTTTATTTTATTGAAAAAAGGTATAAAGAAAGCATAAACCCATCGTCATAAACTTATTAATTTTGTCTCTCCTTGCTCAATTTAAATGGAAGATAAAAATATTATTTTTATTTTATTGAAAAAAGGTATAAAGAAAGCATAAACCCATCGCAAATTAGTTTTGGGTTAGATAATCCAAATTTACGCCACACGTGTGAAGTGTATGTTGGTATATTAAAAAAGCAAAAAAATAAATAAATAATAGATATCTTCAATTATTCTTAATTAATAAACATCCAATTATTTTTTTACATCACCAATACATAAATGATTGGCAAGCACTATTTAAAAAATAATAATTAATAAAAGTATAATAGGCGGGCACTATTTTTAAAAAATTAATTAATAAAAGTATAGAATTAATGTTTACCAAATCAAGAAAGGTTATTATCTATTGTAGGATATATTTCCTTAATTCAATCAGTTTTTTTTTTTTTTTTTTTTTTAAAAAAAATCATCTCCTTATCTAATTTGTTTAGGAAAAAAAAATAAGTAAAATAAATTTTAAAAAATTTAAAAATAAAGTTGACTTTTAGCAAAATTTATTAATCTGAACACCACTAACATATAAATTATCAAAGTTTATTAATCTTAGTCATAAACTCATTAAATAATAAAAGCAAAAAAATAAAAATAAAAATTATTGGTGTAGATTTTTT
Organism: Lonicera japonica; assembly: GCA_021464415.1. Lineage (NCBI taxonomy): Eukaryota > Viridiplantae > Streptophyta > Magnoliopsida > Dipsacales > Caprifoliaceae > Lonicera > Lonicera japonica. Next base: position 662,814 of record CM038471.1, on the reverse strand, counting down.
TACTACTCCTCTGTTCTTTTAAAAATCATTGGTACTAAGTTGATATCTAGCCTAAGGTAAACATCAATAGCAATAACAACAGAATACCACAAATATTTTAAATTTAGTGGGAGAGCAAGTAATAAATGATAATAAAAAAAAAGGCATAACCACTCTCTCTCTTGGCATTCATTGCTACAGAGATTGAAAAATCTCTCTCACTAATTAGTGTGGATTTCCATTGCATGAGTTTGGAGATGCCGCTTGACCTCTTGGCCAAAGTAGTAATTAGCAAGAGCAATAATTAATTTAATCAAACACTAATCAGACCAAACAAACCCAAAAATCTCTCTTGGCATTCACGGCTATTAGTGTAGATTTCACAGCAAAAAAAATTATGCTCTGTTTTTGCTTTAGCTTTTTATTGCTATAGCTTTTTTGCTCTAATTCAAAGAAAAAAAAAAATTTCAGTGTGAATTTTTGGCTCCAATTCAAAGGAAAAAAAAAACCCACCGCAAGAGCAGTAATTAATTTAATCAAACACTAATCAAACCAAACAAACCCAAAAATCTCTCTTTGGCATTCACGGCTATTAGTGTGGATTTCACAGCAAAAAAAATTATGCTCTGTTTTTACTCTAATTCAAAGAAAAAAAAAACATTTCAGTGTGAATTTTTGGCTCCAATTCAAAGGACAAAAATAAACCCACTGCAAGAGCAGTAAGTAGCAAGAGCAGTAATTAATTTAATCAAACCAAACAAACTCAAAAATCTCTCTTGGCATTCAAGGCTAGTAGTGTGGATTTCACAGCAAAAAAAATTATGCTCTGTTTTTGCTCTAATTCAAAGAAAAAAAAAACATTTCCGTGTGAATTTTTGGCTCCAAAAAAAAAAACCTTAGTGTGAAAAACCTTCTTCTTTCCCACCGAAAAAAAATTATGCTCTGTATTTCTCTCTTCCACAATATTTTCCCCCATTCTTCTTTCCCCCAAACGGAAAACCTTAGTGTGGATTTCAAAGCCCAAAAAATTATGCTATGTTTTGGCTCTATTTCAAAGAAAAAAATTATGCTCTAATTCAAAGAAAAAAAAAAGTATCAGTGTGGATTTTTGGCTCTATTTCAAAGCAAAAAAAAAACCCCACCGTCCTCTTCTCTTTCATCTCTCTCTTCCACCATATTTTCCCCCATTCTTCTTTCCCCCAAACAGAAAATCTTAGTGTGAAAGAGAGAAATACACCTTAAAAACCCACCTCCCCGTCACCCATCGCAAAAACCCGCCTCAAAAACCCACCTCTCCGTCACTCATGTTAACATAAATACACAATCATCAGTGGGTCTAAAAGAGTGAGATGCGAATAGTACCTTAGTGAGACAAAAAGAAATAAATGAATGGGGACGAAATAAATGAGTTGCGTAGAGAGAGAAGCAGCAACGCCCACAGTGAAAGAGAGAAAAAAATGAGTTGCTTTGAAGAAGAAGAGTGAGAGAGAGAGAGAAAAATTGTGTGGCCAGGGTTATTTGAAATATTGAATGGCTGAGATTGATTTTTTTAATTGGGCGGGATTATGTTGTTTTTCAAAAACCACTCTATATTGTTATTATAGATTAGATTAGATTAGATGGAGAGTGAAAACAAGGCAAGCAAGCAAAGAAAAACTCTAGAAATTTGAGGCATCCCTCAGGTTCAAAACCAACCAACCCTCTTCTTATCTGTGCTACATTACACTCACCCTTAATTTTTCTTCTCTAATTTCACAATAATCTCTTCTCTCTCTTTGGCGAGCCGTCGTCGCCACCGGACTCGACTTTCCATAGGTATGTATCTCTCTCTCTCTCTCTCTCTCTCTCTCTCTCTCTCTCTCTCTCTCCCCTTCATTCAAAAATTTTAGGGCTTTTTTTGTATCTTCTCAAAGTGATTAGCTTTTTAGGGGTTTATTTCCTATCCTCTTTTTCTCTAGTATATTTTGCATTTGGGTGTTTGATAGTAACGATAGTTAGGCTTTTTAGGATATAGCCCTTTTTTAGACGAATTTTGCTATATTAGTTGGCTACGGGGTTTTAAAAATCAAGATTTAAGTTAGATTTCCATTCAAGAAGATTAAGGGTTAGGGTCTAGATCAGAGCATTACTATTGATTTTATGTATAATTTTTTGCTTTGCAAAAAGTGGGGGCTGAATGACACCGAGGTGCTGGGTGCATAGTTTTTGTGCTTTTGGTGTGTCTTCTATTGTTAGTGTGTATGTGGATAGGTAGTATTTTCCCTGGCCCATGTGGGTGGCCCTTCGATGTATTCTGCTAATTTTTGATCTTTACATACTTTAAATTGTTTGCAATATGGGTGTTTTCAATAGTTCTCGAACAAGAACGTTGGTGATGAAATCTTCTTAAAATTGTGTCCAGCGAACAAGAAGAGTATTGTTGGACTTTCCTTTTTGGGTGTCTCAAATAAGTTGTATCATTGACTATTGAATAATGCTTAGGTTGAAATTAGTGTTTCCATTACAAGTACCAAAGTCGAAAAGCACTAAAGTAGAAGTCGGGCTATCCATTTGAGATGGAGGAAAAGTGGATAGAACTATTGCTAGAGTCAAATTCTGTAAACTTCCAAGTCTCTATTCTATCCTATCAAATTAAAGGTCCATGCTCAATGCACTTGGCTTCGGCAAAGAGTAGGCACATGCTTCTGCATTTGTGTATATATATATATGTCGTGCTCTGTAGCTGATTCGAGGTTTTTAGAGTTGTTCGATGTAGTGCTGTTGCTGAAGGAGTTATTGGTTCTGATATTAAAATCATTTAGTCCAAGAAGTTAATGCCTTAATTGGTCCCATTTTTGCTTTGATAATAGCATTTTCCTTTTAAAAATATATTACAATTTTCATATCTTGCTTGTCGTTTAGTACTCCCAGCATCCCATTTAGTACTCCCCTTATACCAAATATGGAGCATATTTTATTCTTGGCCATTGATTATGCTTTAGTGTATTCTTTAAAAGGATGTGATTATGATTTAGTGCATTCTTTATAAACATGTGATTATGCTCAGTATCATATTTTTAAAATTTTAAATGCTCAACATTTAACATGGTCACTTCCTTTGTCTTTTAATTGGTTAATATTTTGGCCCAAACAATGGCTCATTTGGATACTTGGCACTAGGTAATATGTCCTGCTAATTTACTGTAATGCAACTCGTGAATTGTCGGGTGACACAACACTGTCTGATACTTTTTTAACTAGAATAAAATGAATGACCTCCATTTTTAATTCCTGTATAATTGATCCCATAATCTTTCTTTGAATTATTAAATTTATACATTAGATCTTGAATTGGCTATAGATTTAAGAGCAATCACGTTGTCGATTAGTGTCCATGTCCTGGGGATAATCAGTTGTGTGGTCGTGAATTTTCTAATCAACTTTTTGGAAATTCGAAGAGTAAAATGGTATAGTTTTCCATCTTTAATCCTCCTCTTGGATGAAACTTTTTCCATTTTTAGTCCCCTTGTTGACAGAGAGTATTAGTTTTCAACAGCCTTCTGCCTCTCTTTGTAATTCCTCCATTTCAGTCCCCTGGAAAGAAGGAAAGAGTTTGTCTACAATTATATATCTGTATACTCACAACGCTACTTGTTCCTCTGCTGGAGGTTTCACAAAGTTGCCAAATCAATGGTGTTAACTAGAAGCGGAAGGAAACGGTTGGAAATGTCAAAGGTAACAACAATTTTTTCAGAGCATCTTGTTTATGTTTGATTTTGGGTTTGTTGTTTGAATTTTGTTAACCTAATAGTTTAGCTACCTAGATTCCTTCGATCTCATTAATTCAGGTTGTTGGATTCATAAAAATCCATTTTTTTTGTTAATAATTAAGACTTGTTTTATTATGTTTTTGTGATTTTTAATTATATAATACACAGCATAAATATATATTGCATTATATTTATATATATTGAATAGTAGAAGACCCGTGTATATCTCATACTCAAAATGAGATAACTATAGATAACTATAGTCTGTTATTAGAAGTTCTCTGTACTTATCAATACTTATCATTTAACATGTATATATAGCAATACAAATGATCACCCATAATGTGTGTGAAAAATATAAAACTATCTTTCTCTTTAGCTCTTTAATCTTCTCTTTTTGTATTCATTACTTGCTTCTTTTTGGTATCAGAGCACTAAAATGGCCAAATCAACGAATACATCTAGCCTTGCTTCTGCCACCTGCCATTCTTTCCTCCCCATCTTTTATGCCTTTAACCCATGCTCACCACTTTATCTCCCTGAAACTCACCTCAAAGAATTTTCTGAACTGGAAGACTCAGTTACTTCTTTTCCTGCGTGCACAAAAACTTGTCAGATACATAGACGGAACTCTTCCTTGTCCCCCCGCTAAGATCGTTGTTGACGGCAAACCCACTTCCGACGATAATCCCGAATATGGTCTTTGGGTCGACCAAGATCAATTGCTCATGAGTTTGTTGATTTCTTCGCTATCATCAGAAGTTCTCCCATTAGTTGTTGGGCTCTCTACCTCGTACGAGATCTGGAGTGCTCTTGAATCTGCTCTCGCTTCTCTGTCCAATACCTGCATTCTCAATATCCATATGAACCTTCAGAATCTTAGCCAAAAGGACCTGTCAGTCACTGCCTTTCTTCAAAAAGCAAAAGGTTACTCTGATGAATTGGCTGCTGCTGGATGCCCCTTCTCGCTTGCTGATTTTAATATTTATATATTCAAAGGACTACGACCTGAATTCAAAGACATTGTTACCACACTCACAGCTAGATTGGAACCCGTATCTTTTCATGAATTACATGGGCTTCTACTTAGCCATGAATTCCTTCATGCTGAGCACTTCTCCTCCCTCACCATATCATCTTCCAGCGATGTACCGCCCACGTCTCCTCCATCAGCAAATTTCACTCATCGCGGTAACTTACCGACTTGCACTGGTGGTTGCTCTCCTCGTGGCCGTGGTCGCTTTGAACAACAATAGGGCTCCAAATATGCCAGATTCTTCAGATTTTTAACAGGATTTCCGAACTCGATTTCCGATCTGCAACAGTGGGAACCATAATGCAACTACATGTTATCATCGTTATTCACATACAATCAATCCCGTGGCTGCTTCCTCTGCTCCCATGGCACACATGGCTGCATATCTGACAATGTCACCTCCTTTAAATTGGTTTACAGATACTGGTGCCACTCATCACTTCACGCCTGATTTAGCCAGCCTTTCTCATGCTGAGGAATACACAGGTTCTGGTCAACTTCATGTGGGCAATGGTAAGGGTTTACTCATATCTCATACCGGCTCTACATCAATTAAAACTCTTTCCAATTCTTTTCGGTTATCAAATGTTCTTCATGTTCCTTCTATATCTAAACCTCTAATTTCAGTTCAAAAATTTGCTAAAGATAACATTGTATTTTTTGAGTTTCACCTTTCTCATTTTTTGATTAAGGATCAGGTCACACAGGACCCCCTTCTTTCCGGTCAGAGTAGGCACGGCCTCTATTCCTTGACGCCGACTTTTGCATCTGTGCCTAAACCTTTCACTTCTCTTGCTGAGCGTGCGTCAACCGATTGGTGGCATCGTCGTTTAGGTCATCCCCAATGCTCGCGTTCTTCGTCAAATAATCAGCACCAATAAATTGCCGTGCAACTTCACGTTTAGGTCTCTTTCTTCAATTTGTACGGCTTGCCAACTTGGCAAGTCTTCTAGGCTTAGTTTGTCTTCTACAAATTCCTGTAGCTCTTCTATTTTGGAATTAATTTATAGTGATGTGTGGGACCTTCTCCTGTTCCTTCTTTTGATGGCCATCGATACTTTGTTATATTTGTTGATGATTTCTCAAAGTTTATATGGTTTTATCCTATGATGCATAAAAATGAAGTGTTCGATATTTTTCAAAAATTTTGACTTCGGGTTGAATGCCAATTCGACACAAAAATCAAACACGTCCAAACTGATTGGGGTGATGAGTATCGTAAATTAAGCAATTTTTTTGAGTCTTGTGGTATTATCCATCGATTAACCTGTCCTCGTACTCATGAACAAAATGGGTCAGTTGAGCGTCGAAATAGACACATCGTAGAAACAGGGCTCTCCTTATTAGAACAAGCTGCTGTCCCTCCTAAATTCCGTCACTTTGCCTTCGATACAGCAGTCTATTTAATAAATCGTATGCCCTTTAAGGTTTCACATAACCAATCTCCGTTTCAACTTATTTTTAACAAATCTCCAAATTACTTATTTCTCAAAGTTTTTGGATGTTTGTGTTTTCCATATTTACGCCCCTATAACGCTCATAAAATGGACTTCCGTTCCTCTCCGTGCGCCTTTTTAGGTTACAGTTCCACTCATCTTGGATATCGGTGTTTTGATTTACAATCTCGTAGACTTTATATTGCCCGGCATGTTCGTTTTGACGAATCATCCTATCCATTTTCTAAGCCATCTATTTTGGGTCCTCCTCCATCCCAATCACCACAGATTCATTCTAATCCATGGCTACTTGTACCCACTTGCTCTAGTTCAGCTAATTTCTCACACGTCCCTACTGTCCCATACAATTCCCCACCTAACCCATCAAGAAACCCTCCTCCCACCATGAAAAATACACGACTATGTCCAAACCCACAACTTATTGACCCTTTAATTCCCACTGCCACCACTTCGGCTCACACACGAAATCCTCCTTTAAACCATTATTCACTTACTCCCTCTCTTGTTGAACCTCGCTCACCTACTACTACTCCAGCCACACAAACTCCAACCTCGGCCTCCGCTCAACTCTCAAGGGCAGGCGGTGAACCGTACTCTGATCTGACGAGGTACCGTCAAGTGGTTGGGGCATTATAGTATTTGACTTTGACTCGACCCGATATAGCGTTCGCGGTAAATAAAGCTTGTCAATTTATGCATTCTCCTACTACAGATCATTGGGCTTTATTGAAGCGCATACTTCGGTATTTAAAGAACACGCTCGATTATGGCTTATTAATATCAAAGTCATCCTTTCTTGAGTTGCAAGCCTTTTCGGACTCCGATTGGGCCGGGGTGTCTTGACGATCGCAAATCCACCGGTGGCTTTGCCATCTACTTGGGGTCTAATCTTGTTTCCGGGGTCTAATCTTGTTTCCTGGTCCTCTTGAAAACACCGAACTGTTGCTCGATCATCCACAGAATCCGAATACAAAGCCTTAGTGGACCCGCAGCTGAATTGATGTGGTTACAATCATTACTGTTTGAGCTATGCATTCCTCTAAAACAGGCTCCTATCCTGTGGTGTGATAATATTGGTGCGACATATCTTTCTGCTAATCCGGTTTTCCATGCCCGAACTAAGCATGTAGACATTGACTTCCACTTCGTACATGATAAAGTTGCTCAAAAGGATCTCCAAGTTCAATTTATTTCTATGCAAGATCAACTTGTTGATGTCTTGACCAAAGGTCTCTCCTCTACTCGTTTCAAATTTTTACGGGACAATCTAAAGGTCCTGCCACGCGTTCCTTCAGATTGAGGGGGTGTATTGAATAGTAAAAGACCCGTGTATATCTTATACTCAAAATGAGATAACTATGGATAACTATAATCTGTTATTTGAAGTGCTCTGTACTTATCAATACTTATCATTTAACATGTATATATAGCAATACAAATGATCACCCATAATGTGTGAAAAATATTAAACTATCTTTCTCTTTAGCTCTTTAATCTTCTCTTTTTGTATTCGTTACTTGCTTCTTTTATATATTATATCAAACACTTGTGAACAATTTATATTTTTAAAAGTAAATTAAAGTGATGAAGAATATATATATATATATATATGTATGTATGTATGTATAACTATGACAAAGTTGAGGGTATATTTGAAGGTGGTTTGTTATATATATAGTGACTATTTTTTTCACTCATTATAGACGACTAGCGTGAGCGTCACATATAGTACTTGCTCCTCAAAGAGGTCCCGGCTTCTTCCAACCAAAAATGCCCCTGTTAGGTGGAACTCCACGGAGAGCTTTGCGGCTTGTGTCAAGGATGTTCAAGAACTGGGCTTTGATGGACATCAAATGAGCCTTGTTATAGCAAAGCTTATAGAATCGGATGGGTGGCTAATTTTCTTCCACAAAATCTCTCAGGAGCAGAGGATAAGTTGGATTAGTGGACTTCGATGTGGATATGGAATATATTATTTTTTTAAATTGTTTTTACAGTTTGTTTTGTAAAATTTATTACATTGTAATTTATATTTGCTTTCTCAGTTTGTTTTAATTTTTGTAGTCCTAACTGAATCTTAATATATCTATATACAACTGAATCTTGGTTGTGCGTTGTGAAAGGAATATCACAACAAAATCTGCTCCAAGATAGAAATTTTGGGACCATTTGGTGATTTTCTTAAATATGCAAAATCAAATATTGAAATATGAATTAAATTAAAATCAACTCACGCGATCATGTTTCTGACTTGCCAACGATATAATTTACACAAGGAGATAATAAATAACAAATATGTTTGATTTGGTTTCATCACAATATTTTTGCACCAAGTTGATGTTGGAGTGTTAAATAGTGTTCTGATTTAATAATATGAATTACCAACTTTTATATATGTAAAATAAAATGTTCATTATTTATTGGCGGTGCAATTATGTGGAATAAATGTGCACATATGCGGTATTGTTGCACTAAGCTAATATTAGAGTATTAGAGAGTTTATATACTTCCTAATTTATGAAAAATAATTTGCATGATTCATATACAAATTCCCTTTATTTTAATAGTGTATTGATAATTTAAATTACAGTAAACTATTAAAAGTTGGTAAAAAAGATTTTTTTTTTTTTTATAAGATATATGTAAAGTCAAATAAGTGGAAATGTGTACTGCTTATCTTGTTAAATTAGTGCAAAGAAAAAAAAGTTAGCGCAAATCTGCTATGTTACAAATTATGTACCGATTATCTTGCTAAATTAGGACAAAGAAAAAATAGAGTAGAATTTTTTTTAAAACTATTTTTTAATTTGATTTGTGTTTAGTACACAAAAAAATAAATTAAAAACCATAATATATAATATTCTCCTTTTCTCATTTATTAAAAAAATTTAAAATACAAAGAAAAACTAAACAAAAAATAATTTTTTTTTACTTAAACAAAATAAAGAAATTCATTGCCAAAAACAAAGTACATTTATTAGCCAAGAATAAAATCTAAGAACTATAAGTAATGTATTAGTCAAGAATAAGGGAACCCCATTAGTCAGATATACATTTTTTCTATTATTTTAGTACATATATTAATTTCGATAACTTTAATCTAATTAATTGTCAAAAAAATATATTAATTTGAGACACCTAAAAATGAAAATCGAATATACAGTGATACTTCATAGGGGCAATTAAAAAAAGGGCTTATTAGAGAAAGATTTTCACACTAAAGCCAAGGAATAATTTTTTTTTTAAATAAAGGGCCTATTTTTTATTTTATTGATAATATGACATGTGTCTTTTTTTTTCATTATAAAATGACATCCCAACCTTTAAAATAAACTAAAAAATATCAATATGCATTAAAATATGGACTGCAATATGAACTTTGCAGTCTATATTTCACTGCAATATGAACTTTGCAGTCCATATTTCACTGCAATGTGAACTTTGCAGTCGATATTTTTATTGCAAAGTTCATATTGCAGTCCATATTTTACTGCAATGTGAACTTTGCAGTCCATATTTTTAGTGCAAAGTTCATATTGCAGTCCATATTTCACCGCAATATGGACTTTGCAGTTCATATTTTACTGCAATATAAACTTTGTAGTCCATATTTTTTGTGTAAATTTCATAAAAAGGGGTAATTTAGGTAATGCATAACATGTTTTTATTAATTAAATGATATTTAAATTTATTCAAATACATTCATTTAAAATATAAGACAAAATAGGCCTCTTACACTAATTACCAATTAAAAATAGGCCCTTCATTCAAAAAAATATTATTCATTGAATTTTTGGTAAAAATCAATGTATAATAAGCCCTTCTATCTAATTTCTAGTACTTCATAATGATTTTGGTTAATATTTTAATTCTTTTATGGACATTTTTAAAATACAATGTACTTGATTATACTTAAACTACATATAAAAAACAATTGATCACGTGGTGTGCTCTCATTCAGAATTTCATTCCCGATCATGCACTATTAATATTTAAATTAAAAAATTATTTTAACTACATATAAAAGCAATTGTAAAAGTGATTCTCATTTTTATTATGTATATTTTTCTTTACTTTTTTTATGCCATGTCGTGCCTTTGGGCATGGGCATTACCCTAGTATATATATATTCTTCAGTTTGAGGGCAGACTTCTCAAAAAAAGGACTTTGGTAAACCCTGGGCTTGATTCTTCTTTTTTCAAACTTTTTAACTTACGGTAAATTTAATATTTTTTAATTACTTGTGACTTCTGATTTTTGGCTTGCGGTGCTTGTGATCACGGTAATTGGTTACTCAAGCACAATAATCAGTCACCCAACTATGCTCACATATATTTCTCCTGTTTTGTACTATAGTAACTTTTATTTCTCGACATTTTATTTCTAGTTACCCAATTACTGTAACATGTAATTCTCAAGTTACTGGATTACGATAATAGGTTACTCAAGTATGGTGATAAATATTTCTTAGATTATTTGAATATGGTATCTAGGGAAGTGAATTGTAACTAAAAATTGATAGGGATTGCAAGTTTTTAAAAATAAACAAAAAGAATTACGAATCACAAAATAAAAACAAATATAGGGGGCCACCTTATAAAACCCCACTTAATTAAAAAGGTCACCATGGCCTTGGTGTGTGGTTCTTTATAATATCTATGTGGACCATGCCTTTCACTTAATTTTTTTTAATTAATACTTACTGAGCTAGATATATAGCTTGATCCAAGTTCGAATCTAAGCCTGCTATACCTCATGTTTGAATTTGTACCTTTTTTAGTTTATATCTTTTATTGAGTTGCCAAAAATATACTAAACAATTATGCATATATACATATATAAAGATTTAAGAGTGTGGGTGTTTGTAGGAGTAGACTAATTTTAATAAAAAACATAGTTTAGTACTAGCGATTTTTTATAAGGTGCACAAAATCAAACTTACTTGTAGAGTAATCCAAGAATAATTATTAGCATTAAAAGTAAAAACAAAAGCACAAACATGTGAGCCCTATTTATGGCACACTAATCCAATTCCGCTCAAGTCTCATTAACCTAGTGAATCTGAAAGAGTCAAACTTGTAAACTTAAAAAACTGATCTAAATAAAAGAAGGTAACTATAAATTTAGTAAGAATACCGACCTAATAAATATTCATAATAGATGTGGTCAAAAATAACAAATTAGTGGTAAAAGAACTATAATGGGTTTACAAAAAAATTAAAACTTACATGTTAATTTATAGTGTTTTAGATTAGATTCATAATAGAGATATAACAGAAATTAGGAATACTTTAATTTAAAGACAATGTGATTGCTATAAGACCAAATAAAGTTGCATTTGATGTCTAATATTGTGTTAAGACCAAATATTGTAGGTGAGGGAGCCCAAAATAGAAGTGCACAATTGGACCACATACCCAATTTTCTAGTCGGCCCATATCCAGAAGTCAAGTACTTGATAAAGAAAGTCTAACTTTGAAGACCAGGAATAAGCCACAACTCAAGGAGAGAAGGGAGTTCGCCGAGATGGTCATGGATGGCCAAGATGGTCGTGATGACTCACTGTAGTGTCGAGACGGTCATGCAAATGTGGAAGGATTCCTTTTAAAGGGGTGGTGTTACTTATGCCCCCTAAATATGTCACAAACACCCCATTGCAAATGAGTAATTCTTAAAATGGAACAACACGAGACTCGATGGGGATATATCTGTAACATTTGTCCAGTACGTACATCTATCCTTGAACCCGTGAAGAAAAATGAACATATACCTCTAATACCAATTTGTGACTCCTTGAATCTTGTTAAGAGATTTAGACCTTTGGGATCCGATTAATCACGGTATCATACGTAGACGACGGATGGAAAGTATATATGTTAAATTAGAATATCATTGAAAACAAGCCACCCCATAAAAAATCATTTTAAAAATTTCGGTATGTACAGTCCGTAAAACCAACCTTTTAACCTATGAATAGTAAAAACATGATATCACAAATTATTCTCCACATTCAATTAGTGTAATAAACATTCCACATCTAAAAATTAACAATTTCTAGAAGTTCATTAAGAATACAATATTACATTAAACAAAAATCCAGTCCATTGACAAAAGAGCCTATTTTTTAATATATTAGACTTCATGAGTGCAACACAATTATACAACTTAATCCTCAACGTAAAGGACTACAAAATGGTTCATAATCATTGTAGGTTTTTAAGAAGATGGATCAAGCGCCACCCACAAGACTTAAACTACAAAACTGTTATAATATGGGCGTGAACTAAAACTAGGCTCAATTGGAACTAATATAAGTTTTATAGAAAATACACTTTGCAATCAAACATGCGCACGAATTATACTAAAATATAGTTTAATGCATCTTAAATAGTATGATGAACCTATCCATTTGGATGTCCCTCCTTGTATCAGAAGCTAACCCGCTACCCAAACTACCTCAACGCATCATAATTAACCAATGTGGGTTTTGGGACTATCAGCAAAAAATGATGTTAGTTCTTCTTTCACCCTGTTTAAATGCTTGTACATGCCAAGTTACTTTTGTATAATGTCTTGTTGTTTTTTTTTCATCATGTATAAATGATAGCGTAATGCTACTCTTTTGTTGTGTTTAGTTATTATTAGAGTATGAAGCATCCAACCCAAAATTAATTGCAATAGGTGGAGTAACCCTTATTCTTATATGCTGCTAAGGATCTCATTTTTGGATGTGGGATTTATAGTCTCAACACGTATAGTTGTCTAATAAGTTAATAGACGGAGAACCTAGCTATTTTCACTTATATAATTAACCGACTAGCAAAACGCTTCTTTGTAGTTGTCTTTAGTTTGCTTCACTCTGTCTGTCTTTGCAAAATGACAAGGTTTTGATTTATGTTTTTGTTTTCTCAATTTTGTTATAGAATGTAGCCTTAATGAAGAATTAGTTGATTAAATATATTGAAGAAATATATGATATCTGTGAGCCATATATAACACTAAACAAACTGGTTTGACAAATAAAGGAGCCACTTGGTTCAAAATAAAATAGGATTTGAACTCTCACTATTAGCTATTTATTATATTTTAAATACTATTTTTTTAAGTTACTTATATTCAAATAGCACATACATTGTGTGTGCAAGAAACTCCAGTTGCTTAATAATTGGCCCACACTAACAAAGACTTATTTGATATTAAAATAATTCTTTTATGTAAATCTGGCAAAACAAGAAACGACACGATAATACAACATGAATCAACACAAAGTTAAAAACTAATGGGTGAAGTCTTAATTAACAATTTTGGGTCTTATTGGTGCTGACCTAATAAAACGTGATAATTTAATAGGTGAGTGAGTTAATATTCGCTAACATAATAATAACTGTTAGAATCGTTAATAATATAGATACCTGCACCCATTTTGAGTCATTTTAAAAATTGTACCCTATTTTAAATATGAATTGAAACCATAAAAATAAAGATTGAATCTTGCTAAGTTAAAATTGTCATTTTTCCATATTGTTGGGCCCTATGGACACCACGTATCTCCACATTGGTAAATTATCCGCTTTGGACCTTGACTCGCATGAATTTTACCCAAAAAGCCTCACACACATAGAATTTTTATTGTTCGTACTTACGAATCCATAATTCGGCCTCCTCACTTCTAGCCAAAGTAGGAGATTCTTTGTACACAACAATCCTCTCCTTGAAACAAAGGAGAACATCATTACTTATGGCTCAAGCCTCCCCTTAGATGATTGCACATAACAATCTTCCCCAGGGATCAAACCATTCCTCATGGCTCCCCTTAGACGATCGATAAATTATCCGTCCAATCTCCTACACCTAAGATTGTCCACCACATTAAGGCATCCTTACCCAAAACACCACCTGCCTCCAAAGCTTGCTATTAACAATGTCTGCACCACCGGCCTGTCCGATAGACATCAACAAAGGATCCCATCGTGAGTTAATCGGTGCTCACCACCTTTGATCAGTATCTAGAAATTTTCTTCACGTACTTAATTCCGGGGGCTTTGATACCATTTGTTAGGCCCTATGGCTATCTCCACACGTACTATGCCTTATTTTTCTATCATTATGAGTTAAAAGTTTGATATAAATTGTTAGTATTTATTTTAATACTTTTTGCAATGTTTCGTTGTACTTCTTGAGTTACAACTTGTATAATGAGTCATTTTAATTGAAAGGTTATGTAGTCAAATATATTTTTTAAATTGAGTTATATATAGAAAATTTGATAGGGTTATTACCCGAATCCAAGATATGCAATGGGATAAGGATAAGAAAAGTTTAATATATTATCTAAAGGGATACGGATAAGGATTTGGATAGTAAATTTAAAAAAGGGATACAAATAATGGATAGTGTAGTATCCGGTTTGTATCCAAACCGTTTACACCCCTAATACCACCCATACTACTCTATTTCCAATTCTTTTTTCTATGCAAATAAACAGAGCACGAAAAAAAAAAAGCCGCACATGTGGATAACTGACAAACTCCTTTTAAATTTTGCAATCAAATGCACATGAAAAAAAAATCTCGTTCAATATATCATAATCATAAATTTACTTCACAAAGAAGGTAACTCTTAGGGTCTATTTGATAATATATAGCATGGAAAAGAAAAATAAAAACAATTGATTTTTTTGAAAAGTTAGAGTACAATTTGAGATATGTGGTGAGATGTCTTCTTACTTTGTACGTTTTCCACAGAAAAAATTTCCACAAAAAATAACGAATGAAGGAGGACATCTATTCATAAAAATGAGCATGAGATGGAGAGCCCCTCATTACATTCCACAATTTATTTTCAACTTCTTATACAAATTAAGTATTTTTCTTATCATTTTCCATGTTGTTATCACCAGAGCCTTTTAAAACAAAAAATTCTAAATAAAATCCTGAATCTATAGGTCCAATAGTTCGATTTCCCAACATGAGTTACAAGTATAATTTGTTAAATAGGAAAAGCGTGCTAGTCATTATTGTTCTTCACATTTTGTTTATTTCCCAAATATCCAGTAATCTTACTATAACTAGACCTCGACAACTCGCTTAGCTTCCCAAATTTACTTTCATAGTACTCCACGAGCTCAAACCTGATGATATTAACCAATAAAACAAATAAAAAAAATGTACAATAAAAAAATATACTGTTGAATTGCGTCGATTGATTAGGAAAAAAACAAATAAGATGACGGAGAAGAGGGAGAAGAGGACATCGACATACCAATATGCCAAGCACTGGAATGGAGCATACTTGTCATAGATTTGTTCAACAATTGCTTTATCTGTTTTCTTTTTGTGAATTTCAATTCCACGGACCTGTGAAAACTGGTATACTTATAAGGAAAAAAAATATCATTAAATTATGCAGCGTGAATTTTTAATTTTGTATCATCTTGATGGTTGAAATTGATTGGAAAATCATGATGAAACTAAGAGTTAGAACAAGTAACCTGCCGTAGATGTCTCATAGTTTCTGAATCAACTGGAACCTTATGGTAGAAGCCAAGGCACATGAGAACATTGGCACAAACAAAAGGACCAAACCCTTTTATCTTCATCAAACTATCGTATATTTTCTTAGATGAAATTTCTTGTTCATATTTCTCTAGCTTAATTTTTCCATTCTCAACTTTCTTCGCAAAATTAAGAATGTGAGCCGCTCTGTATCCAAGATTGCACTGTTTATTCAATGTATCTTCATCGAGACTAGCCAGTTCTTTCGGGCTGGGGAAGTTTCCTATTTTTTCATCGGAATTTTGTATTTCAAATTGTAAACTTGGTGTTTTTCTGCTGTTAATAGTAGTTGTAGTAGTAGTAGTAATTTTTCTCTTGAATCCTCTTTTTCTCGTGGAATTACGATCTTTACTATTCGGTGTTGGAGGACCACGAATTATGCCATTAGTTAATTTTGATTGGAGCTTGCAAAGATTTTCAGCCATTTCCAAAGCTCTCCTGATCCTGAAAATAAGTAAAAGTACAACCAAATTTTTTTAATTAAAATGTTCAGAAGGACAACATTTTTGCAATATCTCAAGTAGAACCAACTGCATATCCCTCATCATCAATATCTTCCGTAGCACTAACCACGCATGCTAATTTAATTTCTTAATTCTAATTCTATTTTATTGTGTGAGAAGAAAAATGGTATAAGAAAAAACATTCTCAAAGAAAAGTGAAGTTAACTTTAATTTTGTTCAGATGGCTCTTTTATTGTGAAATTTGCCTGGAATGCTATTAGGGGATTCAAAGCCTGAAGCGAATTGTAAGGATAGATTGAGTACTGTGGACAAATTAGTAAGGCCGGGAATAAAGCAAAGTAGTAGTTGTATGCTGTGTGGTGAATATATGTCAAATCGAGAGATCACTTGTTCTTTCAGTGTGCTAATTCTAGAGTGGTTTGCTAGGAATATTAGGCAATTGTTGGAATGGTGAAGTGGACGCTATGCTTAATTCGGTCAAAAGGGAATATATTTCAAGCTAGGCTAAGGAGGGTGGCTTTTGCTATTTTTGTATATTGTATTTAGCAAGAAGAAAGAAACCAAAGGATCGGATTTTACGTAATACAGTTAGACACGAGAGAATGGTGATTAGGGATATTGATAACTACATTGAAGGTAAAGTTTCTCATCGGCAGATTGATAAAACCTTCGTGAATTGGCTTCTTTGTAAAGAGTGGGGGATGAATGAAAGGGTTTTGTTGTAGTTTCCAGGGATATGCCCCTTGAACTGTGTCTATTTTTGCTCTGCTTATAAAATTCTTTGACTTTTATCCAAAGAAAAATTAAAAAAATTTGGGATGGCGACCTGCTTCAATATCACCCCGACCCAAGGCAGGTTTTATATTGGAAAATCCTACCGGCCGCTTGTCAGTATACTTGGGTCTGAACTCACCCCCGCCCCGCCCCTATCCAGTATCATTATAGAATATGGCAGGTTAAAATCCCACCGGTTCAGGCTATTTTGTCACCCTTACTCGTAACAGGGAGGCCGGTCCACAGTTTGATCTATATGAATGTGATTGTTGAATCATAGATATACATACATACATACATACACACATACATACATACCCACAAGCGCAAAGGAGTAAAGACTTGACGGTGTCCTCAAATAAGGTTGGCGAACGGAAAAGCCTCCCGAACCCTCTCTTTTTAGCTTCTGGATACACTTTCTGAAATTCAATCATGTCATTTTCGTCTTTGCTTGATATCCTTAACATCCATCGCACTTGATCCTGCATTCATGCATCTTGATTAATTAAGCTTCAACTTTCAATCTCTCTTTTTAAGTCTTAATTTTAATGCATGTGATCCAACTTTAAGTCTTAATTTTAATGCATGTGAATAACTTCAGAGACTATTCTAATGCATGTTCCAGGCCTGCAGACGTAGTTTTGTTTTTCATTATCAATTCATAATTGAAATTATATTTTTTTTATGTAAAGTTTGATAGAACTTAATTCTACAACATTATGAACTTCAGAAGAACATTATTTAACATTGTTCTTCAACATCTAATGTCCAATGTTTTGTTTTGGCAAGAGTTCTATTGGGTTGGATAACAATTTTACATTTTTCAAACCACATTAATATTTTTTTTAGTTTACCATAATTTGGGTGTGGAATGTGCATCTGGTTGAATAACCTCCAGCAACAAATAGAGGTTTTCCGGTCTGGAGTTGTGGTCATGAAGTGTCTTGCCGGTAAACATTTGATCGAGAAGATGAATGATTTATCTTTCTTTTTTTTCAAAGGAGATGAAGGTTCTTCGATCAGCTACGGGGCGGCGAGAGACTAGAGGAAGGTTTCCGGCGACGGGTTGTCTGGGGCTCAGGCTTTGTGGCTTTGTCCATCGAAGAAGACGTTGTTTCATTTTTATCTGTATTTATTTTTATTTTCATAATTATTAATAAAATTGGCTGATGTGGGGATGATTCAGCATTTGTGGCCAATCCCAAGAGTGAAATTTACAAAAGGAGAGGGTCAAAAAATTTAAACTCTAATTTAGTCGAATTTGGTTGTACGTATAGCAGCAAAATTAACAAAAGGTTTAGACAACATCTATTAATAAATTACAAAGACATTTGCTTCTCTTTTTATTTGGTGGTTAAGATTTGTTTGTTTCTCTTAAAATCTAAGGTTTATATGTGTTATATTATTCTAGTAATTTAATTATAGTTATGGCTATATATGGGCTATTGCATTTTTATGATTATATTACTAACTTTTAAATTGAGTTATTTTGATAATATTTTAATAAAGATCATTTCTACCAAGTTTTATAAAAAAATTATTTATTTATCCTTCTAAATGAGCTGTCGCATTTTGGGCTATACATATATATATATATATATTTCCAGTAGATTTGAAATTGTTCAAAAGTATCTAAATTATTTTGTTTCCATATTAATTAAGGGTGGTGATGTTGGCACCCCCAAAAACACTTGGTAACACTCCCACTTTAATTCGGTCATTCGCAACCGAGTAAAGTGTTTATTATTCGTTTGTTGAGGACCGAATATAAGTCTATATACTCGGTTCTTGACAACCGAATAAGGCATTTTTAAGTTTTTCAAATTTTATACTCGGTTCTTGACAACCGAGTAAGGCATTTTCAAGTTTTTTCAAATTTTTGCAATTTTGTATTCGGTCCTTCACAACCGAATAACGTATACGTTATTCGGTTGCGAATGACCGAATTAAAGTGGGAGTGTTTTCAAGAGATTTTGGGGATGCCAACATCACCACCCTTAATTAACTGCCTACTAATAAATCACAAAGCATTTGAATGGAATCCCAATTAATGATGGTCGAATGTTAACTATGAAGAATTCTAAATTTGGAATATTAAAATTTTTAGTTTCTATAATCAATTATAATCTAAACGTTAGTAAAAAATCTTTAATTTTGTGAATGAGTTATTAATACTACAATATGTTTCAATAATTTTAAAATTATAATATAAAATGTATTAAAATTGATATTTTCAGTTCTTATATATATGGACTTAGATTAACTAAAAGGGATATTTTTTTTTTCAATTCTTATATAGATGGATTTAGATTAACTAGGAAAACGTTAATGTTTATTTTTTTAATATTAAACTTAATAAATTAACCAGTTTAACCGGTTTCGAGTTGACCCAACATGAATATAATAATATTTCTTCAAACACATTATAATATCACATAATTACAACATGTTGGGTGGGTCGAGACGGGACAAATCATGTTTGGCTAACGAATATAATAAAAGATATCTTAATCGGCTGGTTAGACCATGTTCTTTCTAATTGGCGGGTCATACATATTGAATTTTACTAGATATACTGTGGATTAAAATCTCTTTAATGGGTCGGGTTTGAGGCACTTCTATTTAAGATAAAGTTGGGTATCTGCAGTTATACACAACAAAAACTCACATGTTCGGGTTGAGACTTCCCAAAAATTGACCCGTTTGACTCTACATGCCTTGAATATTTTTCTTTAAATAACTTTATAATATCGTATAATTACAATGCGTTAGGATGGATCGACGTCGTGCAAGTCAAGTTGGGGCTTATGTATATAGATTCGGTATGGGTATAGATTTTTCAAACAAAAACTTGCACCATAGATATCCAATAACTTAATGCCTCTCCCTAGCAAGAGTTGGGTTTGAAACATAATTTTGATTATGAGTTACACAACAAAAAAACCGGTACGACTTCGGGTCGGTAGTGTCGTAAGCACGAATATATAATGTGTATATATATATATTAGCCATGCAAAATACAAATAAAAAAATATTAAAAAATAAAGCAATTATAGAAACAAACTCTCATTTTAATTAATTAAATTTATTACGTTCATGTTATTAAATCCAATCTCAACTCTAAAACATAATTACATAAAGTAATTAAAGAACACTATTGGTTGGGCAAACTAATTGCTAGAGTAAGAAAGTCTTAGGTAAACACTATTATTATCAATTGACTAACGATATAATTGTCATAAGTAAAAAGGAAAAAAGAAATCATAGTGTGAATGATTTTATATATATAGTGTAGATGCAGATATTAGGGACTTGAATCCTCTCCATTATTCTTTATATCCAATTACATTTAATAAGGTATTAGAGTCTAGTTCGAGGCATGAACAGATGAATTTTTTCACGAAATTGGTGGAGATAATCTTTATAATGACGAGATCATCTCAACAAAAGTTCATAAATAAATTCAAATTAGACGTAGGTGTACTAAAAATTTGATACATATGTTCGTTTTCGACCATTAAAATTTTAGATGATCATCTCACCTACTTCCTAGTTGAATTTGATACATATGCCCATTTTTGACTATTCATGAAATAATTCATCCATAAAGGGTTTCGAACTAGATCTAATTAAACGAAATTGGATGAAAAGATAACAGAGAGAAACTAAGTCCAAATATCAAAGAAAGAGTATATATGTACGTGTACGAACCAGAACAGCTTGGCAATCAGAAGAAGAGATGGGACGATGATGATGAATAGGATGAATGCATACGCGCAGAGAGTTGGGATTAGCACCATCATGAGATACGGAAACAATGGCAGAAGTACTGGAGTCGTCAAGTCTCAAAGGTCGAGTTAGGGTTTTAGTTAATGGATTCCAATCATTTGGAGCCATCATGAAAAAACCATGATTACAAACTGCTTCCTCCAACTTTGCTGATGATCCAAAATTTTCCCCAAAGTCCAGTTCCAGTTCTACTACCTCCATTAATATACTGCTTTTAGTATCAATGATAATAATAACAATCTTTCTCTCCCTGTGTTTTTTCTGATAACTATTTTCTCTAAAGACGATGAATTCAAAACCTATATATGATTAAGGGGATTTCAAAAAAAAAAGCTATAATTAAGGGTGATATTATATATATAGCTATATATCCAACGTCATTTATAATTAACCAAAATTAAAATTTCTACAATGGAAAGATAATTCCATTTAATTTGGAAAAAAATAAGCAAATTAGCAAGGAAAGGATTCTATATCCTAATAATAATAATAATGATGTTGACTCTAATCCTAATAATTATTCCTCTTCTTTCTTGTATATTTGATATATTCAGCAGTTCAATTACTAAATATATATATATCAATTAGTTAAATCGAATTTGGGGTTAATTATATTTTTGAAACAAATTTTTGGCAGATAATTTGTGGTATTCGGCCCCTGCAACTAGGGGTGTTTTCGGTTTCCGTCGAGGTAAAAATTAGGGTACCCCAAACCCTCCCCAAACTTTATAGTTCGGTTTCGGTTCGGTTCGGTTTCGGTTTTTGTACCTATGAAACCCAAACCCTCCCCAAATTATTCGGTTTCGGTCTGGTTCGGTCTCATTCGGTTTTTTTTTGTATTGTTAAAACTTTAGTTCAAAATTGCACTAAAAATATAAATTCACTCAAAAGGTACTACAAAAAAATTATATAATATATTTATTTTAATAATTAGCTTAAGTAATTATTTGTAAATGTAAATAATCCATAGAGTTGGGTCATTTATATAATATAAATGTTGTAAGAAAGTTTCCTTCTTTTTTTTTTCAATGTATTGCAAGACAACTTAAGTAATTGCATTAAATTAGCAAATATTTTTTTTAAAAAGATTTGTTTTTTCGATCTAATTCGGGGACCCTGATCCCCAACCCATACCGACCCAAATCAATCGTTTCGGTTTCGGTTTTTGATTTCGCTTTCGGATTTTTTTTTTCGGTTCAGAAATTTCAGATTGCAACGGATCGGTTCAGTTCATTCGTTCGGTTTTCGGATTTCTGACAACACCCTTACCTGCAACAAAGACAACAACATACATATTTACTCATTCATTAATTGAATTTTGTTTTATGGGGTTTTTGGTCTAAAGGACAATTCTCATATTCTTTTTTTACCCAAGGACAAACGTTCTCACACATTAGATCAAAGGACAAATTCAAAAAATTATCATTTAATTTATTCTGGAATGTTCAATTAAATTTTATTTTCATAAAATGCCTCTTCGTCAAGATTAACTTCTATCTGAAATAAATGGGTGATTTTGTTTCTATTTACCATATTATTAAGTTAATCCGCGAACGTGGATAGACTGACAAAAAAATATTATTAATTTAATTTTATAAATATTATTTTAAATAATAATTTAATGCTAAAAATCATAGCCCTTGCTTTTGAATAAACAGTCGGGATGTTGCTAAGGGTTAAATTATGTCATTCCACCTCCTTCCCTTCCGTCCTTTTCCTCTTTGGAAATCTCTTATAAACAGAGCATGAAGTTAAATAGCAGAATACCACAAAAAATACAGAGCATGAAACCATAAAATATTGTACAAAATTAAACTTATAATCATCTTCAAATAAAAATTATTTTATTCTTAAATAATAAAAAAAAAGAAAAAAAAATGGTAATATATATATATATATAAGAAGCTCGAGAACACAATGAGAAATTGAAGGATTAATCCACCCTAACCCATTTGAAATTTTTTGAAAGGTTAATATAAAAGAAATTTTATTTGGATTAGGAATCTTAATTAAATGAATCTAAATTTATACAATTATAAATTAATTTTAATTGGTAGATATACTTATCAATTTTGAAAAGGGTAATATTGTAAAACTTTGTACAAAATTTTCATGATTTAATGGTGGATTAACTGCAAGATATGGTGGATAGAAACAAAAATCACCCTAAATAAATTCTGTAAAATCTTGCTGAAGATATTATTCTAGATTAACCTAAAATTCAAATTTAAAGTTATATCTATCAATCACATTTTTAAAACAATAACAAATCAAAACCAAATAAAAAGGGACTTAACTCCTCTCCATTACCCCTTTGATCCAATTTCGTTCAATGGGGTTGAGTTCGAGGACTACACGAATGAATTTTTTCATGAAATTTGGTGGAGATGGTCTCTGTAATGAGTAGAACATCTCCACAAAATTTCATCCAAAAATTCAAACCGGAAGTAAGTGTAATAAAAATTTGATACATATGTTCATTTCCGACCATTAAAAGTTTAGATGATCATCTCACCTACTTCTAAATTGAATTTTCTAATAAAATTTTGTGGGAATGATCTACTTATCATTGAGATCATCTTTACCAATTTTCACGAAAAAATTCATCAGTTTATCTATCGAACTAAATCCTATTGGACGAAATTGGAACGAAAGATGGTGGAGATCGGAGCCAAGTCCAATATAAAGAATGCAATTTGACATAATTTAACAGTGAACGAAGAAAATCATAAAGTAGGCGAGAATGGGAAATATGTATGCACGAAACTTTAACACAAACAATAAATTGCAACATATTTTACGTTTAAGCATATTAACGCAGGCAAGACCTTATTGGGTTGGCCTACTTATCCCCTAAGTTCCTGTGAAAAATGATCTATTTAGTGGAGAGATCCCGTACTCAAATTTATTCCAAGTGCAGTTGCTAAAAAAAATGCGAAAGACAAGACCTCATGTTGGAACATGTACATCTAAGTTGACTTAAAAAAATATAATAAAATAAATAAAGTATACTAAATTTTGCAATAATCATTTATATCTACACTATATATAAAAGTACGAATAACTTAAGTGTTTTTCCCTTTTTTGTGAAGACAAATATGCCCATTGATTTTAAGCACAAGATTTTAAAATTTATACCAAATAAAAAAGTATATATCCCTTTGAAAATAAAAAAGTATAACTCCATATAGTTTTATATTAGTATAAGTATTTAAGATAAATTTAAACTCTACTTTATTTGGCTAAAATAGTTAAATAAATATTTTAAAATTTACATTAAACAAATAAAAAATTATAAACAAATATTTTAAAATTTACATCTATACTATATATAAAAGTACGAATAACTTAAGTGTTTTTTCCTTTTTTGTGAATACAAATATGCCCCTTGATTTTAAGCACAAGATTTTAAGATTTACATTAAATAAAAAAGTATATATCCATTTGAGCACAAGATTTTAAAATTTACACTAAATAAAAAATTATAACTCCATATATTTTTATATTAGTATAAGCATTTAAGATAAATTTAAACTCTACTTTATTTGGCTAAAATAGTTAAATAAATATTTTAAAATTTACATTAAATAAATAAAAAAGTATAAACAAATATTTTAAAATTTACATTAAACAAATATTTAAAAATTTACATTAAACAAATAAAAAAGTATAAACAACTATTTTTAAGTTTTACATTAAATAAAACAGATAAATCGATTTTAAGATTTACATTAAATAAAATAGTATATATCCCCTTGATTTTAAGCACAAGATTTTAAGATTTACATTAAATAAAAAAGTATAACTCCATGTATTTTTATATTAGTAGTATTCCAAATAAATTTAAACTCTACTTCATTTGGTTAAAATAATAAACAAATATTTTAAGTTTTACATTAAATAAAACAGTATAAATACATACATTTTTGTATTAGTATTTTAGATAAATTTAAACTCTACTTTATTTGACTAAAATAATTTAACAAATTAGAGTTTTTGTTGAATTAGATGTATTGTGTAAGACTTATATATAACTTGATAACAAACTTCCATAGAATGAAACTATTTAATAGATCATACTAAAATTACAAAGCTTTTAACTTGAATTAGAATTTCATTCCAAAGTAAACCATAAAGGTATGTATATCAAATTTTACTTTACTATATTCTAAAACTTATTTGATTATTTATAGTTACGTTTAGTGTTTAAAAAAAAACATTTATTAAAAGAATTAAACGCGACAAAATTTTATCATATATTTATAATATTTTTCTATAGTGACCAAATCTATGATTTTCTTATAATTAAAAAATATTTGTTATTATTTTTATTTTCCACTTCATACTAACTATTTAATTCTTTCTATAGTTTACTAATTATATGAGTTTCTTATAAATATTAATTAAATTTTACACTTGATACTATGTTTTTGTTTATTTGTCATTATTTTTATTTCTTAAATGAACTTTGTCAAACACTAAAACCACATGAAATGTACGTGGACAAAAACTAGTAATGAGTTGGCCCGTTTTATTTTTTCAAAACAATAAAAAAAAAGTGCACATGTAAATAATAATTAGTTATATAAAAAATGTTATTCGATTAGCAAAAAAGTCTAACTGACTAACATTGCAATCTAAATGGGCAGATATGATTTTTGTAACCAAAAAATGGAAGAGATGATAATGATTAAAAATCAAGCCAAGTGGAACTTGCCAAAATATATATATATATATATAAACATGTTTTTTTTTTTACCAATATTGTTTTGGTAATTTAATAGCTAATTTGATCAGAAATGATGTTTCTATATTTTTATAATGAATATATGTGACAGAGTGTATGCTAAACATATCGATATCCTACTTTAACAGGCGTATATGCATATTCGTATTCATATCATATCGTATACTTATCTCGCATCTAAATCTGTGCTTCTTAGGCTAACTCCTTTTAATTTACTTTTTATAAATATAATACTGGGAAAAAAAAAATCTAAACTTGCTTCAGAAATTGTTATAATAACTCTCCAATCAAAACTGGTTTTCGAAACATGGTGATTGACCGCTAATCGTACATCTTTACCACTTGGGAAGTATCTTGATATTCATTTTTTAAAAATTATATTTATATATATATATATATATATGTGTGTGTGTGTGTAAAGTTTGCCCCTCTTTAATTTTAAAAAATTACTAATAGCATTAATCTTGCCCAATTAATCTTGAACAAATGTAACATTTTGCAGAATTTTAACGATGGCTGCATCAAAGTTACATAAAACCTGTGATTAAGTAAGATCACATTTACTTTTGTGAGTTCTTTTTTTTCTTTAGTTACGGAGGGTGCCTACTGCCTAAAGCACCTAGGCTGGGTCTATTTGGTCAACCAAGAAGCACATAACTTGTACAATGGAGGTGTATATGTATCACATACCTATACTCTCAAGATAATCTATGATACATATTGGATAGTTATCCATTATTAATGAATAAATACCGATACTTTGAGCAGTCTTGAAAATGAATCGAAAACCCTACATATCCAAAATTTTATGTACTAGGTAAATATTTAATTGGGAAAAAAACAAAGAAAACCCTGAAGTTTGGGGGTATTTGCAATCTTGACCTCGAAATTTGAAACTTTGCAATCGTGCCTCCAAAGTAATTTTTCATTGCAATTTGGACACTCTGTTCAACTCCTCTGTTAAAGTTAACGTTTTGCTGACGTGGCAATCAATTTTAATTTTTTTGTTTTTTTTTCTGAAACTTCTCATTTTCTATTAAAATGAGAAAATATGTAGGCAATGAAAACACATCAAAAAGCCAAAAAAAATAAAATTTCTTTTGCTTCACAAAAAATGATGTAAAAAAAATACTATTAATTTTCTAACTGAAAAGGCAAAATATTTTGTTTGTTTACTAAATCTACATGCTTCTAACTGACACAATCACTTTAAAAAAATTAAGTGTTATTTAAAGAGGGTTCAAATTCGTGGCTTCCTTGCATGTGTTTATTTATTGTGTTGTTTAAGAATTGTTTTGTTAGGTTTTGAATTAAATTCAAATTGCAAAAAATATCTATATTACTCATATTACATATAAAAATATTGGATTTTTGTGGTGTGCTTATAATCAATTTTGTCGCAATTTTTTTTCCGCTCCCATGTCGATATTAAGAGTTATTTTTTTTAAAAAAATTTAAAAATGAATGCAATTATTGTAGAAATGAATGTTCTCAACATTAAATGTATTATTATGTTTATTTTTAATTTTTTTAGAAAAATAACTCTTAATGTCGACGTGGGAGCGGAAAAAAAAACTGCGACAAAATCGTTTATAAGAACAAACACCACAAAAATCCAATAATTTTTTATATGTAATATAAGTAATATAGATATTTTTTTGCAATTTGAATTTCAAAACCTAATAAAACAATTCTTAAATAACACAATAAATAAACACATGCAAGGAAGCCACGAATTTGAACCCTCTTTAAATAACACTTAATTTTTTTAAAGTGATTGTGTTAGTTAGAGGCATGTAGAGTTAGTAAAAAAACAAATTATTTTGCCTTTTTAATTAGTTAGAAAATTAGTAGTATTTTTTTACGCCATTTTTGCGAAGCAAAAGAAATTATAAGTACTTTTTTTTTTGGCTTTTTGATGTGTTTTCATTGCCTACATATTTTCTCATTTTAATAGAACATTTTAATAGAAAATGAGAAGTTTTAGAAAAAATAAAAAAAGAATTTTTTTTAAATTGGTTGCCACATCAGCAAAACGTTATCTTTAACAGAGGAGTTGGACGGAGGGTCCAAATTGCAGTGAAAAATTACTTTGGAGGCACAATTGCAAAGTTTCAAATTCGGGGTCAAAATTGCAAATACACCCAAACTTCAGGGTTTTCTTTGTTTTTTTCCCTATTTAATTTATATTCTTCAGACTTGCAAACATGTAAGAAACAAGTACTCAAAAAAAAAAAAAAAAAATGTAAGAAACAAACATTCCATATAGAGTTATGACTTCAGCATACCAAAGAAGTATAATAATTAAGAAAAATCAACTTGAAGACTATCAAAACCAAAACTAGGCTAGAAAACATTATATATATAAATAATTATATACCGCAAATATATAAACATGTTTTCTACCAATATTCTTTTGGTAATTTAATAGCTAATTTGATTGGAAATGACATTCCTATATTTTAGTTCAATTTAATGAATCTTCTAGTTTCGTTTATCCGGACAAATATATATATATACTAAACAGACTCTCATCCTTTTACATTTCCATCTTGTATATCTCCTTCGATATTTTTGACATCCGGCTACTTGTATGATTTCCCATTCTCTTTCGCACTTCTGTCAGTAGCTTCCTCCTTCACAACTTCATTTCTTTCAATTTTCTCTTTCTTGCCAAGATGCTTATCATCATCCAAATCTTGTTCTGTAGCAAGAATAATTTCGAAGAATGAGAAACAACAAAACACGCACACAGCAAAGTAATAGTAGATAGCACAGACAATCTTAAGCAATGTTCTAAAAATCCCCATCAAAGCACTAGGCTGTGGCTTGCCGGGAAACCTACACAAGCTGGATTGGAAGCTAATTTTCTTTTGTGATTGAATTATGAAAAATGTTCGGTTAGTGAACCTTAATGTCCCTTTTTCGAATGAAGTTAGATTTTTTGTAATTGTTTGGAAATCATATTTTGTTAACTCCTTTATGAGGCTTAACAAACTTTTGCAACATGAAACTCTTCTTCTTCTTCTTCTTCATTTCATTGTTGTGACTTCTTTCAAAAGCATTTCCATTATCGTCATGAAGCCTCCTTCTTCTTCTTCTTCTTCTTCTTCTTCTTCTTCTTCTTCTTCTTCTTCATTTCATTGTTGTGACTTCTTTCAAAAGCATTTCCATTATCGTCATGAAGCCTCCTATTAAAGATTTTCTTCTTCTTCTTCTCTTCTTCTTCTCTTCTTCTTCATTTCATTGTGACTTCTTTCAAAGCATTTCCATTATCGTCATGAAGCCTCCTATTAAAGAAGAACGTACATAACCACTCCTTAAGAAATGATGTCAAAAATATTGACAAAGTTAACAAAAAGTTTAGGCCAGGTCCCAAGACAAAAAATTAAAAGATAAAACGAAAAATCATGCCAATAATTTATAAGGGAAACATAGTGTAAATAGAAAAGAAAAAAAATTCATCTGTCAAACAATAAAATCCTTACACATTTGGTAGTATTGATTGGGAGACCAAAGGATGATCTTGTGGATTGAGATCCTTCTCGCCAAAAATGCCTTCTTCCATCCTTAATTTCTTCTTCTTCTTCTTCCTATGGGAGACCGAAAAACTACTAGCTTGCCTGCTTAGTTAAATAAAATTCAAACGAAAGGATTACGTAAAAGAAAAGGGCTCCATATGGATAATTAACTGATGAAAAGTCAATATTAGACAGAACAAATCAATATAGTTATTGTTATTATTAAACATAATTTCAGTGAATACATAAACATATTTGAATTGCTTACTCATCAGTAACAACAGCTAGCTTATCATTCTGACCCTGCTCTCTATCATCGACACCTTTTATAGCTCCATTGTCCACAGACTCCGTTGCATAAACCATGCTAAGGTCACCCCTAACCAGAGAGAAATAACAAGCCCAAATGTAAAAGAAACATTTAATTTAATTAGTCGGTCGATAGATTCTTCATTTCTTTTATCCATAATAGTAAAATGCCATTATAATATATATATACAGTGGCGGAGCCAGGAATAATTTTCAGGGGGGCAAAAAAAAAATTTAAGCCAAATCAAACTCAATAATTATGTTTACATGCCAATTTTTTACTAAAATACTTCTCCATTCTGTTTCGATATTTCGAAAAAGTTAAAAATGATATACTAAAATTAATTATATATTTTGAAATATCTTTTGATATATAATCCAAAAAAAAAAATGAGAACTATGTTTAAGAGAAAAAAAAAGGGTAGTAAAAAACGACTACCTAAATGAGAAAAGAAAGAAAATAAAAACTTAATATATATTACAAACTTAAACCCTGAACTTATATGGCTAATTGCACAAACACCCCCGCCTCACCTAACACTGCCTGCTTGACAAATATTACATCCCCTGCCCCTACACTTAACAGCTAGTTACACAATGCCCCCTCAAGTTTTCCTTCCCGCACATAGACCCCTGTACTATCTGAAAATTCTTAAAAAGTCCACCCCCCACGTGGCTCCGCCCCTGTATATATATACACAATCGGTTGCTTACATCAATTTTATACTATGACTAAACAATAAAAACTGATAGAGTTGGGCCAGCTATGAGGACATCTCCAATGGTCATTTTTATCAATAGACACTTCTATAATCGAAATGCGGATTGGTAATAACTTGCTCCAATGGGAGTTTCTATATGTATTTCCATGTGACATGGCAAGTGAGTCGCATGGAAAATTTCTATCGCCATTGGCTATATAAATTTTCTATCCTACAGAGCCCACAATGCTTTACCCAATCAAATTAATTTTATTTTTGAAAATCAAGTGGCTACTAAGATATGAAAGTAGAAGGAGATGGCACTATTGCAAAAACTTTACTTGAGATTTTTCTATCAACCCTATTGTATTACCAAATAGACATAGAAATCAATTAAAAGCACCATGACACATGGGATAGAAATAAATTTATAGAAAACTCCAAAGAAAAAAAAAAACTATTGAACATCATTAATCCTCACTGATCATGTTGCAATTTCGGGGGTGATTTTAGCACATCATCTGGTAAATCAAGAGCCTGGTTTCCTAGAGTGGCTTCCGCAAACATTACTTTCTTTATCTTTTCCCTTTTGGAGGCTGATGAACCACCCGCAACCACCCTGCTAACCAAAGTCAGTTAGAGATCAAGCTGTAGTACATTTTTTTTGGATGAAATTGAAGTATATCAATCACATAGCTTTAACCCAATTCAAATAAAATTGTGGAGATTTATTGTGGGAAAGATACACCACAAGAAGGGTTCGAACCTTGAACGTCTAAAAGACCAAATGACGTACTTTAAATAGTAAAATGAAAAACTAAGACCATGACTGATTGCTTACTCAATTTTCTTATCATCTACGATATTGTTTTGCCTTTGGTTTATGTCGTTGGCATGCGATTCATTCTTCTCTTTTCTGTCCTTTTCACCGCCTCCAGCTCTATCCTCCATGTAATCCAATGAGCCAAGGTCACCTCTAATAATACATCACCAATAGCACCAACAGTAATAAATAAACAAACACTTATCGGATTAGTCTTTTAACAATACTTATTATATACTAAAATACTACTACTACAACGTAGGCCAAAGAACTCTAACCCTTTTCGATTTCCATCATGTTGACCACTTCTTCTTTGCTGACTTTCGGTCTCTGGGGTGATTTTTCTTCTCTTTACAACTTCTACCTGTAGCCATTTCTTTTGCAATTTCCTTTGCTCCTTCCTTAATAATGTACTGGTCCTGTTCTTGTTGAAAAGGATCTTTTTCCCTGATAATGTACTTGTCAAGATGTGTATCATCATCTTCTATAACTTTATATGTTACCAAAATCATGAAATGTAAATAAGCTTAAAGTTCGATAATACATATACAGGCTAGTTTGAAAAGCCAGAAATAATTTATTGGTTTTCTTACTTTTTTTCTTCTTCATTTTCTTTGACTGGCTGTGACTTCTTGTATATCCATCCAGTATAATTCATGCGCAACCAATCACATAAATGAACAAATTCAGGAAGCCCAGAGGAATTTATGGCCTCATTGTATCATGTACTTAATAACTGAACTTACATTCATATATAAAGCATTATAGCATAATTTTTTTAAAAAGGGCCGTTTTAGCTTTTTCCTCACTTTGAGTGCAAAATAAGACTTACCCTTCTTTTCATAATCATTTGACTTCAACTCTTGCATGCAGGAGTATTTCAAAGAACTACGTAACAATAGGGATCTAAATCTATTAGAGTTTGGAGATCCAACCCACAACCAATTGGCTATGGGTGGAGTAGCCCTTCTATCTTATACATTGCTTTGGGAGGATCCGTTTTCCCAATCTGGGATATATAATCTTCATACGCCCCCTCACATGTGGCGTAATTTTGAGCCTAACACGTAGACTAATTATATTAGACAGTGTGGAGCTCGTGTGGCCGGTGGGCCTGAGGCATGGGTTAATAGCCTTTCACTCTGATACTATACTAGAGTTTGGGACATCCAACCCAAAACCAATTGGCGACATGTGGAGTAGCCCTTTATCTTATATATTGCTTTGGGAGGATCCGTTTTCCCAATACAGGATTTATAATCTCAACAAAATCAAAAGATTACCAAAAAACAATTAGAGATTGCCCCTATTTGTATGTAAACTTTTGAGCTACCCCCTTATGCAGGCGAGTTAAACTCAAAATGATTATCAAAATAAAGTGGTAAGTTTTAATTTTGTATCAAAACCCGCTTTTTCAAAACTGCCATCTCTCACCTCTACTTCCTTTAGTTTTTTTCTGAGGCGAGATTGACAAACTTTTATCTTGGCTGCATAACCAAACAAGTTTGCCTGAGCATGATGAGAACAAGATGGAGAAGAAAATACATACTAGAGGCTAAATAAAAGCATTCTTGTTGGTGTTTAAGGAGTCAAGGAGGAAAACTATAAGAGGCAATAAGTGAAGAAGATATACATCACATATCATGATCTGGTAAAA